>JAVQKC010209143.1:0-13961 GCA_036025475.1 Philypnodon macrostomus | reverse complement strand
TAAAGACACAGGGCTTAGGGCTGAAAAATCACCGAAAATTTGCTTGTCTGTATATAACTATTAACTAACTATAATTATATCGGCGAAAAGATGATATTATGGAATCACGTCGGTGTTCGTCCGCGTCCGCAGATCCTAGCTGTGAACGCGATAACTCAAAAATGAATTACCGGATCAGTTTCAACATTTGCACACAGGTGCATACCATAAAGACGCCGAACTGTATTGATTTGGGTACTTCTTTGATGAATATTAATTAAGTAATTAATTAATTACAGTGAACGCAATAACTCAAAAAGTCTTTGCTGGATCTTTTTCATCTGTTGCACACAGGTACATATCATGAAAATGCAGAACTAGATTGAGTTTGATACATCTTCAATAATGACAATTAAATAATTCACAAAATAATGTTTTGATGCACTTTTATTGAGCCAATAATCCTGCTGAACAGAAACAAAATTGTATGTATTTTGGCACATTGATCCGGGCAATTGTATACTTAATGTACATACATGGGACCCTGGACACACTTACTTTGGCAGAGAGCAATTAAACATGGTACAGTGATTCTCCACAGTGTACCCACCAAAAACCTTCTTCACAAACATCCAGACAAATCAAAAAAGTCAAATAGACCCTTCTCATGTTTGTCATGGTTTGGGGGCGGGGCCTCTTTATTGCTCGATAACAATATAAAAACCCTTACAAATCACACAATGTCTGATTAAGGTGCCCATTGGTGCCAGTTGTGGCAGACTTATGGGGCCGTTTTGCCGATATACACCTTGCTGTCGGGGACGACAGCACAGGCCTAGTTGATCAAATATCTTGCTCAGTCAGTGAAACTCTGTAATTTAGTGTAGTGAACACTCTCAGCAACAGCACTGTCACAATCATTTACTTTGTTTCCACAACCTCTCTTCATTCATCTTTTCATGTGTTGGCTGTTTTGAGGTTACATGCTTCTAAAAGAATCCGCTCAGAGCAGTCGTTATTATCTGTACCAAGGATGTGTGAAATCCTGGCCACTGTGAAATAGTAATATTGCATCAAACTGTTTATAAATCATCTTGTTTGAAGGCTCTTTAAGTCTGGAGCAATTTTGCAGTTTTTTCTGCCTCATTAAACGTTAGTGCTGTCATATCCAGCACTGGAATTGTCATCTCACAATATGGTTTGTGGCTGTATGGGGTTGGACAAAGTTTGCTGTCACTTGCAAAATATCTTCATCTATTAAAAACCTTGACTATAAAGCCTAGAAGAATTTGACCACATATCATTGGAATAATAATGTTAATGGATAAACATTGCATTCAAAATAAATAGTTACATCCATACTGAATGTGCAAAATGTGACCATGCACCATAGTATCACCATTACATCTGTGGATTGTAAAAAAAAAAAAAAACTTCCGCTCATTAGATCTTTCTGTTTGATAATGGTATGAATGGTATACATGTTTGGGAACAATGGGAATGTAACCAGCCGTTTCCGTATTAGATTATCTTGCCTCCCTGACCTGACCCGTACAAAACCAATCAGTGGAAATGTGGCATAGGGGTTTAAGTCTCTTACTGTGTCCAGACAGAGGCTAATTATAGAGTTTTACTAATTTCATGTCATTGCTGATTACACTTGCACCAACACTGAAACCTGTAATTCTCCGGTGCCCTTTCTCTCACAGACAGCCACACAAAGCCCCAGTATTCACATTATTTAACATCACCTAAACACACATGCCGAGCCTTACCTAAAGCTACTACATGGCAATTTCCTGTGTCTGTGTTACCGTGGGTTCACTCCATATACTCCATACTATAGTGAATAAATGTGATTCTGGTACTATGTGTCTCTGTGTTAGCCCTGCAACTGCCTATTGTTTCCGATTGTACCCCGTCTACGGCCTACAGTTGCTTCGAAATTTTATATGTACACTAATCTTAACTAAAGCTACCTACATGGGTTTTTTTCTTTGTCCGTTTGGCAGTGTGGCGAGGGTTTTACTGCTTGTGATCACCATTCATCTTGAGTAGACTGTGCCCGCTGCGTGTGTCTGACTCTGTAATCCGCTGCTTGAATTACTGTCTTAATGAGAAAGAGACCAGGGCTAGCATGGTGACGGCATCTCCATCATTAATTTCACCCCCATCTTTCAGCCACTCACTCTCACTTGGGCTCTTTCTCTGTAACAATTACTCCTGCTTTATCCTGCACTGAACCATTTGCCAGCACCACTGATGCATTAGCTGCTGTTTAGTATGGTTAGAATTGCATTAAATATTATACAGTATTGGCCAAATATTAAAAACATCACAGTGTAGTATGTGAGACTTATTGGTAGCTGCCACCACACCCATTGATTAACATTTCCTGCAAGATCCAACCAAATTCTTTGTACCTACATTTATTTTTGGTAGACCACAACACCACACACTTTTTGCAGATTCAGACACAGTACTTCATAGAAAACTGGGTTTTGCTCAGTTGGTAGAGCATGCAGCCCTGGCATTGTGGGTTTGAACCTGGACTCTGAGTTTGCTGAATGTCACTTCAAAACACTTCTCTCACATTTCCTGTTGCAATACTGTCCTTTCTAATAAAGCCTAAAAAGGCCCAGCAGAAGCTTGCATGATCAAACATTATTTTGAAATTTTTTGATGTTTCATCAAAGGTTTTTGATGTTTTTTGTTATTGGCATTGGTAAAAAAAAAGTGATGCATGAATACTCAAAAACTTGATTATGTCTGTTGTTGCCATCTTGTTTAGAGACCCCTCCTCCACGTGCTTGCTTCAGAACAGTGTACGTGTTTGTTATGGCCCTTTGTTCCGTATGTGTTGTTTTGTTTGTTTTTGTTCCTCTTTTGTCTCTGCCATCAGGTGACCTTTCAGCTGGTCCTGCGTGCGTCAGCTGATCCCAGACGAGCACCCAAACTGTTAGATGCCAGTGATGTAATCTATAATGTATAATTGATTTGTATTAGGTGTAATGAAAGTAATTACTTTTACCGGGTTGAGATAAAAGGAGATCAGAGAGGTGATGTGAATATCATCTGAAGATTTATTTACAAAACATAAGTATATAAAAAATAGACAAAAAAATTGTCTCCAGCTGTTCACTGATTAGCAGCACGTGCGGGATCCGCTGACGCAAGCAGGACCAGCTGACAGGTCACCTGACGGCAGAGACAACAGACTACCTCATAATTTCCTTCGGGATTAATAAAGTGCTACCTAACTTAAAAAAGGAACAAAAACAAACAAAACAACACATACGGCACATGGGCCTTAACAATATGAAATCATGAGTGTGAGCTGACATTAACATTGAGTGATGCAGTATAATATAGCTCGGACACTTTGAGTAATGGCCTTGTCTGTTGGAGTTTTCTGTGTTTTGTGTGCTGCATTTTACTGCTGTTATACTGCTATACAAGAAAAAGTAATTTTCTTATTGCAGTAAAATCAATACCCGAGTGGGAGGTTTTGCAAGAATAATGAGAATTAGTTGGCCACAGCATCAACTTAAAAAAATAAAAATAAAAAATGAATGTATGTAAATCAGGCTCTTAGGATAACTAGGTTTATGTAAGGTTGTAGTTATGCTTGAAACATGTGTTTCCAGATTGTAGCGAGGAGGATTAATTCAGGCATTCGGTCTCACTGTGCCAAGTCTCCTTTTCTTAATTATGAGCTAAGTTTCTGGACACAAGTAAATACTGTAGATTAAACTCAGTCCAACTGGTTCTTTATATAACTAGGCCTGGGCTGTCGTCCACGACAGCAAGGGGTATATTGCCTCAAATGCCCCATTAAAGCAGTATAGGTCCGTAGGGCATGCTATGGCCTTCTACCATCTTAAAAGGGCATTGTTTGTGTGATTTCGAAGTATTTTTTGAAATATTGTTAATGAGCAATTAAAACCACCCCAAAACCATGGTAACTATGGGAAGGGTCTATTTCAAATTTAACTAAACTAAATTTTTCATTCATTCTATAGGAGGCGCTATTGAACTAACTAATTGGCAAAAGTGTATGTGTAAATTAGAGGCTGTCAAATATACCTGACTTCGCAATTTCATTTCCAAAATGGCCGACTTCCTGTTTGTTGTAGGGTGGGTTCATAATAATATTTTATGTTGGGTACACTGTGGAGAATCACTGTACCAAGTTTCATTGCTCTCTGCCAAAGTAAGGGTGTCCAGAGTCCCAAAGGGGTCATAAACATGGGGGTGCTATAGAGGCATCTCTGTAATTTGCCTATGTACATTAAATATACACTGTGCCATGTTCAGCAGGATTAATGGCTCAATTAAAGTGCTTCAGGGCATTAATTAATTAATTAATTATTAAATTTCCTTAATCTTAGAAGTCCAGTTCAGCATCTTCATGATATGTAACTGTCCAGAAAAGTTTAAACATTTCCAGCAAAGACTTTTTGATTTATAGCTTTCACAGTTTTGAGCAGTAATTAATTAATTACTTAATTGTATTGAACTGTATCGATTTGGGTACTTCTGTGATGAATATTAATTAATATTCATCACAGAAGTACCCAAATCGATACAGTTCGGTGTGTTTATGATATGTACCTGTGTGCAAATGTTGAAACTGATCTGGTTCACACGTAGGTGTTTCGCCGATAGAATTATCCATATATATGTATATCATAGGAATTGTACTGTATAATACCTATATACTTTTTTTCTTTATACGTCGGCTACTACTAAAAGTGCCATACCAGAGCATACTTTTTTTTAATTCCAAAACAAGCTGCCATTAGGTTTCAAAAATATTGTGATTTTATTGTAAAAAAAAGCTAAATTGAAAACCATTATTTCCATTGCTATCTCTTTATAAACATTACATTATGAAGGTGTCAATGTGTTGGTGACAATGAGGACTTTTTCCCTTAATCTGTAATGCCAGAACAAATGGCCTACTGCAAAGTCATTGTCACAAGAGTCTTGACAGTGAGTGTTTGTGAATCTTCAGTTTTTGAACTATAAAAATGTTGACTCTCGTGTCCTGAAGGACAGAGATGGATTTATAGGACAGAGGATTTAGGGGCACAGGCAGCTCCTTACCTCCTGCTGAGATCATAGATCCAATTAATGCTACCAAAAATATACAGTAATTTGGATCATATCATGGACTCAGCTTTTCTTTGTGACCTTTCTGACTGGTACAAAAATTTAAACATAGCTATAGCTACAAGAAAGTGGGGAATACATATTGAAATATGTGTTGTCGTCTTCCAGTATACAAGAAATGGAAAAAAGTTGAGAAAAAAAAAACCCTGTGAAGCAATGCTTCACAAAGGGACCAAAAGACTTTATTATAATAATATTCTGTCTGTCTTTCCACACCTTTCAACTGCAATACACCCGGAGCTATAATTTTTTTAAAAGGCAACATAAAACTATGCACAAAAACACCATGTTAAATTTATGGGCAGCCCTTTCTGACTGACTAGCTCTGATGTTTCCAATGTGACATGCTCTTAGTGAAGACAGTTGAAAGAACAGCCACATTCACAGGCCACTCCGAATGGAAAATCATAAATCATCGGTTAGTTACTTATTCCAAACCAGATTGTTAAACACAATTACAGAACTTTTTTGATCATTTAGTGAGTCACACTATGAGCATACTATTTTTCTGTAACAACCAAAAAGAAACCTCATTCAGTGAATCTAAAGATAATGGCCTAGTTTGTTAAACTGTTTTCAGTTGTGTGATTTTTATGGTTACATGAGCTGATTGTCTTTTTCACAAATATACACCTTGCTGTCATGTTAGGTGACCTTGTGATTCTGAGACTAATATTATTCAGTACATGCAACCCAGGAGTTGTTTTTTAAAATCCTTGGTATGTGTCAAAATGTATGTATTAAGTTGTCAATAATATGAAATAGTTTTTTTTTTTTTGCTGTTTTGATTATTATTAGGATTATGGTGAATACTTTTGCCCATTGTGAAGCTGATGCTACATCCATATCTTTCTTCCTCAGTTCCTGCTAGACATAGACTGTTTTTATTGCTAACACATATCACTACACTTCATTTTGTATTTTATTTGAAAGACCACTATTCAACAACTTATAATCTTTGCCATTTCCTTTAAATATACTTTTTCTCCTGGTGTCACCTCAAAGCACTGGAAGACCTTATTACGGACAACGGACGATTCACCAAAGGACATTATAGTACAGTGTATATTGGTATGACATCTGAAATGATAGTTCTGGGAGAGACTTGGCAGATACATAATGGTGGCTCAAGTAATTGGATTTCAGAGGACATGTTTGAAGACCCAAAGCCCGTGATGGCAGTCAGACAAGTTGGTAATAAGTATTCAACAAAAATGCACTCTCAGCTTCTATGTTAAGTGGGGAAATGCATTTATAGTCATTTTAAGGATTATGTGGATTTCATATTGAAAAACCTAATCCAATCAATCTGAACTACATCGATCATGCGGTATAACATCATGACCACTGACTGACGGGTATCTTTTCATAATTGCACCTGTAAGTTTGCATGAATTAAGCAACAAGATAGCATTTTACTAAGATTGCTGGAAACGGATTTGAGTGTACTCCAAAACTGCTAATTACTCAGATTTCTGGATAAATTGTGCTCATCTAACTCACAACAATAGACAAACACGGTTAAAGTAAGTCTGGTTATGGTTAAAGTAATGCCGCATACAAATTACATGTTTTCTTGTTTTTATTGAACACAGCATGTAAACATTCACAGTGCAGGGTGGAAAAAATGTGAACTTTTGGATTTAATAACACGTTGACCCTCAATAACCTCAACTAAACGTTTCCTGTAGCTGGAACACACAACGCTATGTGTGGAGAAAAACGGCACAGCACACCAACATCAAAACCTGATCACAACTGTGAAATATGGTGGAGGGGCATCATGGTTTAACTGTGAAATATGGTGGAGGGGCATCATGGTTTAACTGTGAAATATGGTGGAGGGGCATCATGGTTTAACTGTGAAATATGGTGGAGGGGCATCGTGGTTTAACTGTGAAATATGGTAGAGGGGCATCATGGTTTGGAGCTGCTTTGCTGCCTCAGGGCCTGGACGGATTGCTGTTATCGAGGGGAAAATTAATTCCCAAATGTCTTGATAACATTTTGCAGGAAAACTTAAGACCATCTGTCCGCCAACTGAAGCTCAACAGAGGACGGTGATGCAACAGGACAACGACCCAAAGCATAGAAGTAAATCAACAGAAGAAAATACGCCTTCTGAAGTGGCCCAGTCAGAGTCCTGACCTCAACCCGATTGAGACGCTGTGGCATGACCTTAAGAGAGTGATTCACACCAGACCCCCAACAGTTTTGTAAAGAGGAATGGTCCAAAATTCCTCCTGACCGATCTGCAGGTCTGATCTTTTCCCCAGAATTCTCAAAATGCTAATGTGCTAAAGCTATCTTTTATATCATTAAACATGTACACATGGCCACAAGAAAACATAAATGAGTTGGGCTATAGCAGCAGATGGCTTCTCTAATAAAGTGGCCAGTGAGTGCATATCGAAAAGTAAAGCCTTGTCTCAACAGCAGCGAAAGCGTTAAAGCCTGCAGAGGGGGAGGCGCCCAACCCCGCCCCCTGCCTGCTCATTTACATATCAGGCGGGAAGGCTGTGGCTTCTTTGTTGCCGTAGCGAGCAGCCATAACCACTCCCACCAAATACTGCACTGGCGGGAAAAGGTGCTGAAGTAACTGAGAATAGAAAACAGACAGACACACATACACACACACACGGCCTTTGTCTCACAAAGTACACACCAGAGAATAGCACACACACACACACACATAACACACAGGCTGGCTTTGTTGGTCGTTTATGGAGTGGCACACCTATTTCCTCCCCAGACCAAAGGTGAACACAAGTGGACAAAGATAAAATTAGCTTGGAATGTGGTATATAAAAGTATAAAAATCAAGACATTTGAACTCTTTTAGATAATGCTTAAAAGAGAAGTGGTTGATTAAAGGGGACCTATTATGTGAACTATTCTGAATGCTGTTTTATTGCCAAATGTACAACCAGCATTGTACTTTGTTTCATTCACACATATTCAAGTAATCCTGTATGAAAAGACTTGGTTCCACCTTTACACATATATTACTTTCTATTATTATTAGCTGTAGTAGTAAAGTTGGCATGAAAGAAGGGGGGAAAGAAATATACTGTTCTTCGTCTGAGCTCGTAAAAATATTTCAACAAATATAATTCTAAATGTGAAATGATATTCTAAATTAAAATAAAAACAAACAAAAAAACCTGTGATTCAACAGCCTGTGTTGTGTATACAGTGTTGCCCTGGGAAAGGAGTTCACTGGGTTGCTGGAAAAACAGGAAGGAATGTCATGCTCGGGATCGGGGAGGGCAGAAAAAAAAAAATTCAGTGAGCGGCCCCACATTGCATAACATGGTCAGGAAATATACAGTGAAGTGAGACCCACAGATAGAGCGAGAACTAAAGGCACCTCTGACACGTTCCTTAGAGGCCTTTCACTTCAGATCATGTCTCCCCTTAGTCACTATTTTGCAACTTTGTAAAGCCAGACAGCGCCGGGGAAAATAGAGCTCTGTGAACTCACTGAACCTTCACTATCCCTATAGACGTGCATCGATAAATAAATAATAGCACTGGAGCATGGATGTGGATGCAAACAGCACATCTCACTGTGGGGATAAAACATTGTCTTAGGGATATCTGTCAAGCATCAAGCAGCTAATCCTAGCCTTAAGTGACAGTGTATTAATTATGGACTGCCTATGTATGTCTGTCTGTATGTCTTCTGTCTGTATGTCTTCCATATGTATAGTCTATGTCTTCTGTAGGTATAGTCTGTATGTATAGTATGTCTGTATGTATGTATGTCTTCTATATGTATAGTATGTATGTATATATGTATAGTCTGTCTGTATAGTATGTATGTCTTCTGTATGTATAGTATGTATATATAGACATACATCTGTATAGTATGTCTATATGTATAGTATGTATGTATTGTATGTCTGTATGTAGTGTGTATGTATGGTATGTATGGTATGTATTGTATGTCTGTATGTAGTGTGTATGTATGTATAGTATGGATTGTATGTCTGTATGTATAGTATGTCTGTATGCATGTATGGTATGTCTGTATGTATGTATAGTATGTCTGTATGTATGTATTGCATGTATTCAATTTCAATTCAATTTTATTTATACAGCCCTATATCACAACACAGTTGCCTCAGCGGGCTTCACAAGAAGAGATATATGTAAACAATAAACAAGGTCAGTGCAAACAGTAACACGTTAATAGACAATCAATAAACACACAAACAACAGGACTGTCCCAGGACATCCCCTGTCCTTAGACCCTCTATCACGGCAAAGAAAAACTAAAAAAAAAACATTTATGGGAAAAAGAGAAACCTTAGGGAGAACCACATGATAGAGGGATTATTATTGTTCTATGTAACCACAGCTGCCTCTGGGAAAACTGACATAGATGTGGCAGCCTTACCACACCTCAACGACTAAAAATCATTAAATTTCTTACCTTTCATTGTCCTCCATGAGTCTCTCTAGTTCTCGTTGTCGGTCGGTCCGACTCTGAGCCTCAGCCTCCATCCCCGCTCTCAACACCTCCATCTCCCGCTCCCTCTCCTCCAGATGGGTCTTTCCCTGGAGAAGATCCTGGTACCTTAAGCAAAACTCAGGTTTATAATGCTGGTTTGTGTAAACGTGGTAAAAAGTAAGAAGCATCAAATACAAATCATGAATATATAGATAAATAGAGTGGCTTGACATGTCTGCGAAACAAAATGATGCTTTTAAAAGTATTCATTCTTTAATTTCACCAGGCATAATATTAAGAACAATTTCCTGTTTACAATGCTGGTCTGAAAGTGCTAGCAGAAAGTGAAGAGGGCAAATATATAGTTATAAATAAATTAATATATAAATTATATAGCGAGTTCATTTTCCATAACATTTTTCATAGCTTCAGGCGATCCCCTCTAGTTGCTGGCGCAGGCTATCTTGACCATACAAACCTTGCACACTATATTACATTTCCTTTAGCTTTATAGATGACAAACAGGATTTTTCATACCTGGCCTCTAGCTCCCTGTTTTGTCCCTCTAGGCTCCTGTAGTTGCTCCGGAGTTGTGAGTGTTTTTCGAGCAGCTCCTCCAGTTCCACCTCCTGACGTTGCTGAAGGGCCGTCAGTCTGTCGTGGTCCCGTCTCAAAGCCTCCGCCCGGGCGTGGGACTCCTCCCGCTCCCTCGCCCAAACCTTGGACTCCGCCTCCAGGGCTGCACACTGGGCCTTGGCCTCACTGCACTGGGCCAGGGCTACTGCATGCTGGGAACTCAGTGATGCTTGCTCAACCTGTGTATGTAAAATAGTTTAGGCATTATTTATAAATTTTAGCAGGGAAGAAATGTGCCCCACTTTTGTGAGATCTACATTAACTGGAGTTCGCTTAAAAAATGTTATTCACTATTTACAACAAATTGCAGTGGTGAGATTTCTATTTAGCCACATCTGCCCTGGGCCAGATTGACTGAGCTGTGGCAACCATAACATGCCATCAGTCTTTCTGTCAACTACAAATCACATTAAATGTTATTTTGATTGCACTGTTACATTGAACATACTCATTTTGCCAACATCATAGTATCACATCAGTAGCTACAGTCATGGCTGACCTGTAGATGAGTGTTAAGGGCCTGTAGACTAGTGCACGAGTCCTGGAGCCCGAGCGAGTGTCTTCTCAAAGCCTCCAGCTGCTCCTTCAGATGCTCATACGACTCCTGAGACTGAGACAGACGAGTGGACAACGCCTCCTGACCCGCCACCAACACGGCTTTCTGAAACAAAACAGGGAATCGAGTCAAAGAGTATTAATGACATTGAGAGAGAGATATATCCCAAATATTTATATCAATATTGTCCTGTTCTGTTTTGATTATACCATGTAACTAATTGTCACAGCTGCAATGTTATTCTAAATACCACAACGATAAGAGCATCCTTCAAAGTTTCTGATTTTTTCTTTGATTTGTGTAAAGACCACCAACAATATTTTGCTCCTAATAAACATAACCCATTTCTTTGGTAATCTATTCATTTGTTCATCCTTCTGGGCTAAATATTGTTATGAGTTGCATATAGCTAGACCGAGCCTATACCAGAAACTATGGGCCTTAGGCAGGTGCACTCTAGACAGTGGCCTGAGAGACATAAACATCAAACTTTTTCCTCACATTAATTCACTTTGGGCAGTCAAGAGTCAAGTGTTAGGAAGCTGGAGAGAGCCCACAGATACACAGGGAGGACATGCAGACTCCACTCAGAGAGATTGTGTCAATGTAAGGTGGTTAGTTCAACTAAAACATGTTATTAACTATTTTCTGAATCACACTGCAACACTTGAGAGAAAGCGGGGAGAACTCACAGTAACACAGTGGAGACATGTAGACTCAAAAGAGAGTGCCAATGCCATGTAAAAAGAAAAACACTTAAAAATTCACACCAAATCTCAGCCACAAAACCACAACTTCACAGTACAACAGTTGGGATTTATGCTCATTTTTCATATTTCCTGCCTCTCCACATTTCTCTGTGCCAATAAAATAATAGCTCATTCGACTCTGGATAGAAACCAGGTGCATTTCTGGACCACTAACATGGTATTACCTGCTGAAAAATGCACTCAATGTAACTCCTGACCTTGCAGAAGCTCAATAGTAGAGTTGTGTGTTTTTTTAGATAGAGCTGGAGACGCTGAGCAGAGATAAGGGAGATTAACAGTAGCCGAGGTGACATTATAAAACCCGATGACTGAAGATAAGGCAGTAGTTCTGGGAATAAAGAGCTGCACTTTGTGGACCGGCTTCAGGGTCCATAGTCACTGAGTAGTTTCCCAAGAGCAAGAAAATGAGTAAAATAGAACCATCTCTGTTTCATAAAAGTGGCATAGAGTCGCCTGGATTCACCCCAACAAAGAAAGCCAATACAATGTAAAGACAAATACTGAAAAGTGAGGTGCATGGTGGTTTAAGCTCCTGCCTTTGAGCATGCATGGCCTCGTTTACTGGGCTGGCCAACTATAATTGCTACGAGTTTGCATGTCCTCCCTGGTTAACCTGTGGCTTCCTCCCAACCAATCCCTGACTCTAAATTGCCCAAAGGGAATGAATGTGAGAGTGAAAGGTTGTCTGTCTTTGTATGTCTAAGTGTCAGCTCTGCAACTAACTGGCTACTGTACATTGTATACCCCACCTAATGCTCATAGTTGATGTCATAAGCTCCGGAAACCCACGTCTCCTGACTGGTTCTTCCCGGCTTCCTAGCCCCATTCAAAGCGACACATGTGTTAGAAGAACTGGTGAATCTAAATGGCCGAGAGTGAATAAATGTGAGCGTGAATGGTTATCTGTATGAACCCTGAATCTATAACTGGCCATTAACCTGGCTATAACCCGCCTAATGCCCATAGTTACTGTCCAGTCACATCTAACTAAATATTGCGAAATACATGCCTCTTTTTCCAGCTCAGCAAGGCTTTCTCTCAAGTGCCTTGTGGGGTCTTCTGCTTCATGACTTTTGACAGATCTTAGCGATTGCTCAGCCGCTGTCATCTCCTCACTTTGTGGCCCGCTGACTTCTGTTTTATTTGCAGAATCCAAACATGATAGTTCTTCTGCATTTTTCTTCTTCTCCGATTCAATTAAACGTTCCAATGTCTTAGTATTTGACGATAAGGCCTCTATTCTCTGTTGCGATTGGTGAAGAGATTCATTGGCCATTTTCAGTCCAGTTTCTGTGTTTTGGAGTTTCTTGTTCAAATGTTCAACTTCGGAGGTTAGCTTTTGAGAGTGTGTCTGCTCTTTAGTCAGGTCCTGTATAAAGGCAAAAGAAACATCTTTTTGGTTAGAAATACAATGAAAAATCAATACAGAAGAAAACTGTTCAAACTAAATTAGATCTTATTTTAACCCAGAGTTAATTTCAGTCAAGTCCAAAAGCGACTGTTCATTCAGGGTTTACTACAGGACACGGTTACATCAATAACACACATCGTTACCTAACAAAAACAACATATTATTATTATAATTTTTGCATTTTGACACTTTGAAATTTTGACATGGCAGCTCTAAGTAAATATGGCTGTTTTTCTAATAAAGATATCTCCATGCCTCACTACACTTAAAACTTATATGGCAATTTAACATCATCAAGTGTTCTTGAGCAACACACTAAAAAATCTCTACCATGCAAACAGTAAAACATATAGTGAAATATTGGAAAGTTGGTAAATTGATTTAGACAGATTTACCGTATGTCCCCCCGATAAGCAAAAAAAGCATGCACTGAGTATTCTGACACCTTTGATTATAACCAGCTTCATTTCTTCATCAACTCTCACTTTAACCACAGAAACACACCTGGGACAGTGTGCTGATCTGGGCCTGGGCGCGTGTGTGCTCCTCATGTATCCGCTGGTGCTCCACTTCAGAGTGGTTCAGTCGAGCGTTGAGCTGTTTCTCTGAGTCCTGGAGGCAAGTGCAGAGCTGCTGTGTCTCACTAAGCTGCTGACAAACACGTCTGTAACCAGAAGGACAAAACGAGGTTATCAAAGGACAGTTTAGAAATGATTTAAACACAGCTGCTTTTGACTATTCAAGATACATTTTTATTCATAACCAGAGTTGGGAAGAGTAGCCAATAATTTTACTGAAGTAAGAGTACCGTTACTTCAAAATACAGTTTTTGATATTTTCAAAAGATAAACTAAAAATGTAAATAATATTTTCAAAAATTAAGGCACAAGGAACAGAATTTTCACATCATCACATTTTTCACATAAAGCTGTTCTTACATGACACACAGAGGTGGTAAAAGTACTCTTACTCTTTCTA
>JAVQKC010209138.1:0-27780 GCA_036025475.1 Philypnodon macrostomus | reverse complement strand
TATTGATTTCAACTAAATTATTTTCAATGATTTTCTATATTTATTTATGCTTTTTAACTATGAACTACATTATGAACTAAAATATATATAAGATTTGCCTTGATGGCAGCTACAATATTATTTCAATAATAAATTGTAATTACATTGTTGCACAACAAAGATTGGCTGAAAAGATAGGCCTATTCTAAAGAGTCCTGAGACAAACTGCTGTTTCCTTTAGGATAAATCCACACTGGATAAGTAATTCAGAACTGTGAAATAGTCTGTTGGAGACGTTGTGTGAACATCGATAATGGGGTTCCTGTTTACAATACAAAAATAGTTTGTACAGTAGGCCAATAATAATTACTTTGTTTGCTGTTCAGTTAGGCTTTGAAAAATGAACTGAATAATTGGCTACTTCAAAATGTGGACTTTTGTGTTCCTTGCCTTTACTTTATTGTATTATTGCAGGCTATTGGCTACTGGAGGATCATAATTCAACGTATGGAACCATGGGTTATCCCAACTTGAATTTTACAAAGTTCCCTTCAATCAATATGTCAAAATAGCTGCTCTGTTTGGCGCGCTGTCAAAATATTATGAATCTGCAAGCCCGCAGAACCAACAGCACTTTCAGGACAGCATTCTCAGGACTCAGGATTTTCGATACAGCGCCTCCTTGCTGCTTGGTGCCGTTTATCGGGTTTTGTTTATCATATGTATCAATGCATCATTAAGTAAATTGGTTAGTTTAGTATTTGACTAATTGCAAAGATTTTTTAATTTCCTTTATGTAAAATGCCCCTAATGCTTATAAAGGGCTATGTTTTAATGAAAGTTAATTGGTTAGTTCATTATTTTTACTAATAATATAATAAGTTTTGGGTTTATTCTATTTGCATTATGTAGATTTTTATATACTTTTTACTCATTCTGTACGACACAATTTGACAAATTCCGTGTATTGTAGATTCTGAAGAAACAGCAAACCAGTGCACTTTGATATCTAACATTTTTTCACAATTAATAATTTTTCATTCATAATAATAATGATAACATTCATATGTGAAACTATGACCTTCATGCTGGATTGATTTATAGAAGTTTGTTTGTAGGTGAATTTAAACCTTTAATAACCATGTTGGTTACTGAGGATCACAGAATGATCAGTGAAATCCCTTCAGCATTCTTACCACAGTTTCAACCGCTTTGAATTGTAATCATCTGAGAAAAGACACACTATCTTTGTTTAGACCTGATTCTCAGCCATTCCATATAGACTAGATTAAAAACATTAGTGTAATCAAGTGATTTATATTTGGAATTTAATTGAATTATGTCAGTAATACACCACTTTTATTTTGTAAAACATCTTCAAGATTTCATAATATGATAGAAACTGATCACTCAATTTAGGCTATTATTATTATTATTATTATTATTATTATTATTATTACTATTATTATTATTATTATTTGTATTATGCTTAAAAGAATAAGATATGCTGAAAATATATTGCCTGTAATATTCTAGAATAATTCTAGTTTTAGATTTGCTTTAAACAACACTAATTTGGATAAAACCAAACACTGGCTAAGCTAGCACTTTGTAGCACTACATTTTTGTTGCTGTGGAAACAACATTTACAGCTTCATGTTAAGAAACCTTTTTCTGTACACTTTATAAAATGTATACTCTAATACTCACGTGTAATAATATTCAATAATATATCACAAAAATCTTCATCCGTTTAGACAGGAGGCGCTGTCTCGAAAAACAAAAGTCCTGAGGATGCAGTCCTGAAAGTGCTGTCCTGAGAATGCTGTTTGTTCTCCGGGCCTGCGGGTAGGCCTATTCCTCGTCACTGAGATTATCAATTGGTAAAATAACCAACTCCCGCAGTCCACCCACCAAACTAACTATTGGTTTGAGTATAACTATATTTTGCATGAGCTGTGAAGGGAAGGACAGTAATGTAGTTAATTTAGTTGAAGAACTGTCTATAGACAACGTTAGAATCCTTTTGGTGTCCAGGATGCTGAGGGTAAACGAAAGCGGAAGTAAGGTGTTTACTATCTTGCTAGACTGCTCTTCTCTGGGGTAGCTTGTGTTTTGTGTGTCGGGGGGATGGGGCCGTGCCGAGGATGAGAGCCTCTGAACATTTACCATTTGGCTAAGCTAAATATAAAATTGATCTTTGAATATATACGTATTCGTCGGTCACGCATGAGTTTAGGTTGATTCGGACCAAAGTCAAGTGGAGTACCTCTACGTCCACGACACAGGCTAAAGTCGACAAAATGTATTCCACTCCTGGAGGTAAGTGGAGCGGCTAAAGTTAGCATTAGCTCAAGATGGTGCTAACAAAATGGACACACTGGCACCAGCGTTTTGCCGCTAAATTTGTCCATAGCAACATTTGAGTGTTTCTATGTTAAATCCACTGTCACACTTTAGTTGTACTTTCGGTTAAATGCATTTTATCAGACAACAGAATATATTGGTCCTCGAATTAGAAGAGACGAGCTAGCTAAACCAGCGTGCAACAAAACAAGCTGTTGTTAGCCAAGTTAGCTCGAAGCCTCGAAGTTGGTGCTATCTTTTAAAGAAGGCACACAAATTGTCCGTTCACTGTAAAGTTTCTTTTCTATAAACGTATGTATATAGCTGTAGTTAAACATGCACGATTAGTCATTTGACCATTACAATATTTAACCCTAATCAGGAGTTCGCGGCCGACCATGCTATCTAAGCTTTTAAATAGTTTAGGAAAATGCTATTTAGCGAGGACCGTGTTTAGCTCAAGTCAGTTTAAACCATTTATGAATCCAGATGATAATATTTATTAAAATGTGTATTCTAATTTATATGAAGTTTATAATATAAATACACCAAGTTCACTGTTACATTAGCATGTAAGCTTCATTATCATTAACAACTTTTCACATTGTTGGTCAGTTCATTGTTATAACACCATAATCCTGAAATTAGTACTAAATGGTTAATGGCTATAGGGTTTTTCAGGGGAAAGGGTGTCTTCAGTAGATTGTCCAGTCTCCTGTGTGCTAAATGATAAGCGCTTTAAAATGTTGCACCTTATTGTGGAAAGAGAAGATAAGTTCTAACGCTAACTCTACCCCACAGCACTCACAAGTAGATACTCACTTTTGAAATAGTAGTTATGAACTTTGCAGAACATGGAAATAATCACTTGTGCAACATGCTGTTATGATATTAGTTTTCTATACATGAAGTAATTTGTTTTTCCATTCATAGCTGCTGAGATGCTTGAGGGACCCCATACCTCTGGGTCAATGAGCTCTGGTAAGCCTTTTTATGTAGTTCTAGTCAATTTATTGCCACACTTGTACACACATATTGTTTAGTGACTTGTGAGTAACTTTGTTGTTAGTGTGTGACCAGAAGTGGTCAATGTCTGTCAGAAACTTCACCTGCCTTGTCACTGATGGGATTATACGCAGTATTATTTATCCTATTCTGAAACTATCAAGATGTTTTTTTGTTTTTTTTTGTAAGGTTAGGCACTTAACACATCTTTGATTGTCAGAGAATTACAGAAAATTACATTTGTCCAAACATTACTCGATTCACAATATGCTTCAATCTTCCTGATCTTCTCTGGGATGAATGAACATTTTTTAAGTTTATTTAGTATTGAAAATTCACTAACAGTGTGTGAAATCCATATCAACAACAAGTGCCACACATTCTCTCAGCTTCTGTCATCTACAAGGTCTATTTAGATTAAAATATAAACTGTGTGTAATTGTTGGATGTTGTCTTATCATTATACAGTTCTCAATGGAACTCCTGCCTGTCTTTCAGAGCCTCCTTCTTCTCCAGTCCCAGAATATGTGTTCAAGCCGCCACTGCGGCCGGACTTCGGCACCATGGGCAGGACAATCAAGCTGCAGGCCAACTTCTTTGAGATGGAAATCCCCAAACTGGAGGTCTACCATTATGACATTGACATTAAGCCTGAGAAATGCCCCAGGAGAGTCAACCGGTATGCACTCAATGTTGGTAAATTGTTAAATAATCATCTATTACCCCATTGTAACTATGTGTTTTATGTTTGAGTACAGTGAAATTGTGGAGCACATGGTTCAGCACTTTAAAACCCAGATCTTTGGTGACCGAAAGCCGGTGTATGACGGGAGGAAGAATCTTTACACAGCTCTGCCTCTTCCTATCGGCAGAGACAAAGTATGTACTAACAGCTTTTACGTTTACGCACTTTGAATAGGCTCAGAGAAGGAAGATGTTTTCCAAAAGTACAGTTAGTGTTTGTTGTTTGACCACCATCATTAATGCATTCCTAATCTAAACAACATAAACCCATAAGCTTTCAAAATGTGAATAAATGTGTTGCTACACAACAAAAAACTACACAAAATTGATAAAAGGTAGGGCAGCTATGGGAACATGCTCTATGGTAAAATGTCTGTCCCTGTCCCAGGTGGAGCTGGAAGTGACTATCCCAGGAGAGGGCAAGGACCGCAGCTTCAAAGTGGCTATCAAGTGGGTGTCATGCGTCAGCCTGCAGGCCTTACATGAGGCTCTGTCCGGACGACTCCCGAGTGTCCCATTTGAGACCATCCAGGCCTTGGACGTTGTCATGAGACATCTTCCCTCCATGAGGTACAGGGTTCAAGAACAATACACAATTCAGCAAAAGAAATAAAAAATATTGTATTGCATATAATACTGAACTGAGCAAGACAAACACGGACTGTGGGAGGTTGTTATTGTTCATGACAAGGATGTATATAACCAGGAACAACATTAAAGTGATTCTGCATCAATGCAGACACTGCTGTGGGGATCGGAGCTGAGGCCAGCAGCATTATGAGCAGACGTTGAACTTAGTGTCACTGGTAATTTAAAGAATTAAAACAAAACATTAAATACATGCCAATCCATACTGGTGCATCCTCAGCCATTCTACTAGTGTAATAGGTGAATATAAAAGGGGCTTCATACTGTGGTAGCAAAGATTTAGGCGAGCTGTATGCATCTTATTGATGTGCAGCTCATATTAGATGTTTTTTGAGTTAAAGGGCAGATGGTTTGAGCATATACAGAAGAAGGATGGGGATAGTAAATATATGGGTGTGGATGCGGGGGTTAGAACTGCCTCTAGGAAGAATGTTTTCAAATACATGTTTGATTTACTGTTGAGAACTCTGGAAGCAATGGTTATATTGTCCATTTAAGTTCAGTTTTTTGTTCCTCGTGTTGAGCATTAACAACTCTTCTGTGTTCCAGGTATACTCCTGTGGGGCGCTCTTTCTTCACCCCATCAGAAGGATGTTCTAACCCTCTGGGTGGAGGTAGAGAGGTGTGGTTTGGCTTCCACCAGTCTGTCAGGCCTTCTCTTTGGAAAATGATGCTCAACATTGATGGTAGGCTTTGTTTGTTTTTGTAGGCATTTACTGTACGCTGTTGTTTAGTGTATTTCCATATAATTCCTCTTCTTGTTAAACAGTATCAGCCACAGCGTTCTACAAAGCCCAGCCTGTTATTGAGTTCATGTGCGAGGTCCTGGATTTCAAAAGCATCGAAGAGCAACAGAAGCCCTTAACAGATTCTCAGCGAGTCAAATTTACTAAAGAAATCAAAGGTTGGCAAGACATTCTATTATTGATTTAATATAACAAGCCTGATTTTACCTAGATCACTGTTATCTGTGTTTTGCTCCAGGTCTAAAGGTGGAGATCACTCACTGTGGGCAGATGAAGAGGAAGTACAGAGTGTGCAATGTAACCAGACGACCAGCCAGCCATCAAACGTGAGCTTCATTGTGTTTATCACTGTCCTTCCTTCATCTGCAATACAGTGCTAACAAAGAATAATTCTTCTCTAGGTTCCCCTTGCAGCAGGAAAATGGTCAAACGATTGAATGTACTGTGGCACAGTACTTTAAAGACAAGTACAAGCTGATTTTGAGATATCCCCACCTCCCATGTCTGCAGGTGGGACAAGAGCAGAAGCATACCTACTTGCCTCTAGAGGTACGCACACCTGTTCACTTTGCTACTTTTTATAAGATCCACCTCATAGAAGACCATTATTGAGTTTTTACATGTTTTCTTTCTAGGTCTGTAATATAGTGGCAGGGCAGCGCTGCATTAAAAAGTTGACCGACAATCAAACCTCAACCATGATCCGCGCCACAGCCCGATCAGCACCTGACCGGCAGGATGAGATCAGTAAACTGGTACTTTGTCAAATTTCCTCTATTTTTTACCTATCAAAGATTGTTGATGATTGAGCTATAAGATCCATTTCTAACAAATACAGTATGCACTTTTCTTCTACTTCAAATGTAATTATTTCAATCAATTTTATTTTATTCTTGTAGATGAGAAGTGCCAACTTCAACACAGACCCTTATGTTCGTGAGTTTGGAGTGATGGTGAGAGATGAAATGACAGAAGTGAATGGTAGAGTCCTACAGGCTCCTTCTATTCTCTACGGAGGAAGGGTAGGTCTAGTCACTAGTTTTCAGATGGTGTTGATTGATGTGGTTGATTAAGCATCGTTCAGTTTTTAGTGGCTGCTAGCTATAACGATTTGTTGCCATTGTCCTTCAGAACAAAGCAATAGCCACACCAATCCAGGGAGTGTGGGACATGAGGAACAAGCAGTTCCACACTGGCATTGAAATCAAAGTGTGGGCCATTGCCTGCTTTGCCCCTCAGAGACAGTGCACTGAACTGCTTCTCAAGTAAGAGCTAAGACCACTTACACTTCAGCTTCTTTATTAACTTAAAAACAACTTGTGATGTTCTCTCCTAGAGCATTCACGGACCAGCTGAGGAAAATCTCCAGGGATGCTGGCATGCCCATCCAGGGTCAACCGTGCTTCTGTAAATACGCCCAGGGAGCTGACAGTGTGGAGCCCATGTTCAGACATCTCAAATACACCTACCAGGGGCTACAGCTGGTGGTGGTCATCCTGCCGGGCAAGACTCCAGTTTATGGTACAATATATTAATTACAAATATACTTTAACAAAGTGTTGACTGATTAGAGTTTAGAACTGTTCAAGTAATGTCTGTGTTTCCTTTAGCGGAGGTGAAGCGTGTAGGGGACACAGTGCTTGGAATGGCCACTCAGTGCGTCCAGGTGAAGAACGTTCAGAAGACCACCCCTCAAACCCTCTCGAATCTCTGTCTGAAGATCAATGTCAAGTTAGGAGGAGTCAACAACATCCTGCTGCCTCAGGGAAGGTGGGTCAACACTTTTGTTTTTACTGAAAAGGCTTCAACAAGAGACGCTTCATGTTTTCTACCTTTGTTCCAAAACAGACCCTTGGTTTTCCAGCAACCTGTCATCTTCCTTGGAGCAGATGTGACTCATCCTCCTGCAGGAGATGGGAAAAAGCCTTCTATTGCTGCAGTAAGAAACACATGACTACTTAGAAAACCATGACAGTATATTATACATAGATTTTTCAATTAAATATTAAATAGTAGTTTAGTGACTGCAGCCTATTTGTCTGCCTTTCTCAGGTGGTTGGGAGCATGGATGCCCATCCTAGCCGTTACTGCGCCACAGTCCGGGTCCAGCAGCACAGGCAGGAGATCATCCAGGACCTAGCCACTATGGTCCGAGAGCTGCTCATTCAGTTCTACAAATCCACCCGCTTTAAGCCCACCAGAATAATCTACTACCGAGATGGCATCTCTGAAGGACAATTCAATCAGGTAACACAAACTAAACAGGTGTTATCAACACCTTTTTAGATTATTATTCAGTATTTCAGTATATCTTCATTCATTGAGCTTTCCTCCAGGTTCTTCAACATGAGCTGCTTGCCATCCGTGAAGCGTGTATCAAACTGGAGAAGGACTACCAGCCAGGCATCACCTTTGTAGTTGTACAAAAAAGACACCACACCCGGCTCTTCTGTATGGACAGGAATGAGAGGGTTAGTGTCTGGACTTTAAGTTTAAAAAGCTATATTGTTCAAGTCTCATGCATTACAAAATATGTCTATATCGACAGGTTGGAAAAAGTGGGAACATTCCTGCAGGCACTACAGTGGACTCCAAAATAACCCATCCATCTGAGTTTGATTTCTACCTGTGCAGTCATGCTGGTATACAGGTAAGACATCACTAAAACAATCTATTCTCTTAATGTGTTGCTTAACTTCTAGCACAGCTTCTGTTTACAAATGAATATGCTTATTACCAGTATAATCCTCCTCTGTGCAGGGCACCAGCAGGCCGTCTCACTACCACGTGCTCTGGGATGACAACCACTTCACTTCAGACGAGCTGCAGGTCCTGACGTATCAGCTCTGCCACACGTATGTACGCTGCACCCGCTCCGTGTCCATCCCAGCCCCCGCTTACTACGCCCACCTGGTGGCCTTCAGAGCCAGGTACCACCTGGTGGACAAAGAGCATGACAGGTCAGTACCTTCACTTTCCTGTGTAATTATATCGGCAAAACTACGTCATGGAATCACGTTGGACCACGCTCACGTTCGCAGATCCTATGTGTGAACTCAAAAACTAGTTGCCGGATCAGTTTAAACTTTTGCTCACAGGTACATATAAAGACGATGAACTGGATTGATTTGGGTACTTAAGTAATTAATTAATTACGGGCCAAAACTGTGAACGCAATAACTCAGAAAATCTTTGCCGGATCTTTTTCAGCATTTCTGGACAGTTGCATATCATGAAGACTGGATTAACTTTTACAATTAATTAACTAATTAATGCCCTGAAGCACTTTAATTGAGCCATTATTCCTGCTGAACATAAACGAAATCTTATGAATGTTGGCACAGTGATCCGGGCAATTGTATACTTAATGTACATAGGCAAATTACAGAGGTCAAATAAAGAATGCCTCTATAGCGCCCCCACTATGGGACCCTGGACACACTTACTTTGGCAGAGAGCAATGAAACTTGGTACAGTGATTCTCCACAGTGTACCCAACATAAAATATTACCCCACCCTACAACAAACAGGAAGTCGGCATTTTGGATTAAAATTGGGAGGTCAGGTATATTTGACAGCCTCTAACTTGAACATACTTTCTCATACTCAAACCTGAAACACCTAATTACCATCTGGCCCTGAACACATCTGACCAATATGATGACAGTTACCTCTATAGCACCCCCTATAGACTGAAAGAAGAATTTAGTTTTAGGGAATTTTGCAAAAAACCATTCTTCACAAAAACAGTCAAACAGACCCTTCCCATGTTTGATTAAGGTGCCCGTCGGTGCCATGGCAGTTGTGGCAGACGTATGGTGGGCGTTTCCTTGCTGTCGGGCGATGACAACGACGTAGGCCTAGTTTTTGCATTAAGTTTTCAGTTTAGGTTATTTTTGTTCTTATATATTATAGTGTAATTCCTGAACAACACCAGCTTTTATTTGAAATGTTATTGAATTTCCACAAATAAATCTTCCAAATTTTTTTACTTACATAGGTTATTTTCTTGGACCAATCCCCTTCAACCAATGTTTATGTGATTGTTTTGTATTGTTACACCACATGTATTGCTTCGTTGAATGTGCCTCTTTTTTAAAAGTTCCAACGTCTCATGTATGGGACTGTTACTTCCTTCTTTGTGGGTTAACTGTGGAATGATTTCACATCTCTGCTCATCTGTTTCCGGTGCAAGAAAAACGTTACAAAAGGCTCAAATCTGTCCATGACACTTTATTTTTGTATTGCAGTGCGGAGGGGAGCCACACATCTGGTCAGAGTAATGGCCGGGACCAACAGGCTTTGGCTAAAGCAGTTCAAATCCACCAGGACACACTGCGCACCATGTACTTCGCCTGAACACAGACAAAGCCACATGAATCCTCACTCACACATACCTGTTTGAGTATGTATACTGGCACTCTCACTGACCAATAACAAGTGTCAGCGTCTAAGAGAAATTACCTTTCACTTGAACTTTCACCTTAGCATATTTTTTGTTTTTGTTTCAAGGGTTATATGTGTAAAATCCCAATAATCCAAATGTTTGAGTAACAGATTCTATTATGAGTTAAACTGGATACTTCAGTTCATTTTGAAGCGTCTTGGTGCTTTAAAAATCATGGAGGTTTATTTGCCTAAAGATTAGCTTCTGACTTAACAATTATTTATCAGCCAATCAAAACAAAGTGCACTGACCACCGGGGTACTTCAGTCAGGACAAAAGTACTTATATATTTACCTAGGGCACTATGTGCTGAAAGTGCCATTTTAGACCATCTATGTGGTGTTTCTGTTTAAATCTATTAACTCTATGGCCCACCCGAGCTGGGTTTCATCTTTTTTTTTTTTAAAGCCAAATCTGATGAAACCTGGTTAAGTACCCATAATGTATGTACCCTTGTTGTTTAGGGCTCATAGTGTCAATGCAGCAGAAGAGTGGGACTGGCTCCCAACAGGACTCCTCCCTAATGTACTCTGAGCCGCATTGTTTATTATGTAGAAATCCACAGGGAACATAACTAAATATTAATGTTCCTTTCTGTACATTATAGTCTGTTTCAGACCTTTTTGTTACAACTCTGCATGTAGCTTGTTTTAGACATTTAGGCTTTTGTGACTTTCCTCGTTTTGACTTATTAACCTTTCCTCTATATTTTCTGTATATAGCAGCTGTATATAGCAGCTGTATATAGCAGCTGTATATAGCAGCTGTATATAGCAGCTGTTTATAGCAGCTGTATATAGCAGCTGTGTAGTGTCAATCGTCAAAGAAAAGAGCTGAGTTTTGTATCCATTCGGTACTGTGGAGTGAGAATGACTATTAGTTATGACTTCCCCCAGACGCAGCAGGAGTTGGTGCACAAAAGCTTTTGTTTTATGCAAATGACTGTTTTGAGTCATATTACTTTTAAATGTAGTATTGTTGGTAATATGGCATATTTTAAATAAGCTTTCAGTAAAGGCTGCTGAAATGATTATTCTAGATTTTTACAAAAACAACTGGCCCATATGTAGTCTAACCCGACACTGTCTATTTGTATTGAGAATTGAAATGCAAATATTCTCTTGCCTTTAAAGACTGTTGCAGTCGTAATAATTCTAGACATTTCCTAATATCCCATCCAAGGCCCTGGCTACATGTACACACCATTTTTTTATAACTGGAAAAAAAACTTTTACAAAGTGAGAATTTTTCAAATTTAGACTGTCAAAATTTTAATTTCCAGGCTGACTGAATTGTGTGAACTGAGCATATGTGAAATGCATTCATGATAACTATAACCGTAGCAGCTGTTTGTCAAAATGATTAGATAAATAATAGTAAACTGATTCATGATATGTGTATATTAATGGATCATTCTCCATTAGAATACTTAGAAATCACTGCACATGCTCGGAATATAATTCTTTAACGTCTCTTGCCAAAAAATATTTTCATTAGATTTTTTTTTTTCTTTCATTCAAATTTCTGTGTACTTGTAGCCAGGCCAAATTTGAATACTAGGCTAAGCTGGTGAATGTTGATGTAGTCTTTACTGGAGGCGAGAAGTCTACATTTTCGAACTATGCATCATTTGTAACCAAGAGATTCAACAGTGTGGCGTCTCATCAGTTTGGGTCATTTGTAGAGCTAGACTTTTCAGGGTTTGTTTGATTTGTTTTATATTTTTAAAGATGCTTTGTGTTTTAGTATTTAGTGCTTATTAGATCTTCATGCCTTTATCGGGATGAAGGAGTCATGTGGTCATTTGTATAGTAGATTTTTATAGCTTCATCCTTTGTAACACAGTCTTTCTTAGCCAAACAAGATTACAACTGTTTTCATGGTTAGTAATACAAATATGGAAGCACAATGAGGACATTAGGTGCTACTCGTTTTCACTGTAACTCCCCCGTTACTGGTTCCACCTTTTTACTTGTTCTAAAAGACTAGCTAACTCTCTATCCTCTTGTTTGATCGCCGACTGACTGTGTTGTGGGGCATTCTGAAAAAACAAAACAAAAAAAAAAACTTGATGAACTGCCATGATGTCAATATAGTTCTTCTCGGTGCTGGTCTAACAGATTTTGATGCACTTTTTGATGGTAGAGTATGGCGTGTTTTCCAATGGATCAATGAATATCGTAGTGACACTGGTGTAATTGTGTGGAAATGGCTGTAGGGCCTACCTCTTGTTACCTGTTCTAGTGTAATGGTAACATCACGCTGCGGGCCATTTCGGCATAATTACTCCTCTATCCAGCTTGAGCTGCTCTGTATTTAAGTCAGCGGACACGCCTTTTCTGTTGGTGTGGGGTTTTATTCATTTACTAAACTTAAGATGATTTATATAGAGCCTTGAGCTGTTTGACCAAATTTGTAAAAGTGTGCTCTTTTGGCACTTCGCTTTCCCAACTTCAATTCTATGCACCAGTGAAAAAACCTTGTTCCACCCGAGCAGTTCACAAGCTGACATCGAATATGAATATTTCATATCCATAATAAGATTTTTTGCTTTGCCGTTAGAAATATGAATCCCTTTAACAAATCTATTAGAAAAAAAACTTATATTCTAGATAGAGATATTGTGATCAAGGAACTAGGGCTAATGCAGTTCCATAATGAATAGTTGAACCTACAGTCCAAGAACACAACAAACCCTGATCTTCAATCTGATTTGGACCATGATTAAGTTCCTGCTTACATTTCCAGGGCCATTTTAAGCCTGATTTTTCAGACTTGTCAAATACGAGTCCAGCTCTTTGAGCTTCCTTGCTTCATAGAATGCCGCCTGATTTTGAAAGTGTTCATTGGAGTTATTCTCTCTAGGAATGTTTTGAAGTTGGTCCTGGTTTGTTAATCATATGAATGTCTAGAGTTTGAGTGTTTACTGTTGTGATGAGCTGAAAGGTAAAGCGAGTGCCCACAGTAACATTGTGGTATTGAGGGTTGTGCTCGATGTTCTGCGTCTTTGAGTTTTACAGATACCAGCACCTTAGAATAGTAGATTAGAAAGATAATGCATTTCCTGGAACAAAAAAAACATTTGACATGTTTGCACTAAATGAGAATGGACTTAGGCAGCTGATGAATTCAGAGTCAGATAGTTGCATTTAAAAGTCTGTTGATCAGCTGTTGACCACAGTGGGTTCAATAAAGCCCTAACGCCTTTAAATTTTCAAAGAGTGGCATTTAGCCTGGAGAGGATGGACATAGAGATATGAGCCCTGATGCCAATGAGCAGCACCGTTCAGTACGGTACCGAACCCAGTAAGACAGGGCAAGACAATATGGCAAAAAATATTTTTGTATACATTTATCAATAATTTATCCAAATATTGGTACAAAGCCAAATGAGCTGTGATGTTTTGACCTGGCTGGTAAAAAGACAACAAAAAAGCATGAGTTTATTGCATAAGCGAATGGCTTGTACCGTACTGAACCAAAGTGCTGCTCCCGGCCTTGGTTTGGGACGGTGCGGAACGCTCCAAGATTGAGGCTGTGTCAGACACCACTATGTAACTCTGTGCATATCAACTTTATTTGTATAGTGTGTAATAATGAGCTGATGATGAGAGAATGTGTGGCACAAATGAGTTCACCAGCCTGAACACACTGAGGTGCTCTCCCTTAACATGACCCCCACGTTTACCTCAGCCTGACCTGGGGAAAGGCAGGTGGACATGGCTGACGATAACTATATGACATATCAAAGCGTATTATTTTGATCAACAGAAATAAAGCAACAATAATGTAAAAGCATTTCTCTATGTATCATAATTATGTGTCTGCCTGTGTCTTTTGTAGATAACCTTCAGTAAAGTTTGAACCTCTTGTAGAAGCTATTTTCCTAACTCTTTATTAATGAATGTACTTCGAGCCTGTGTGATTTCTGCATATGTTAATCTATCTCCATCTGTTTCTGATTCCGGCCTTTTGTGTGCAGCCTTTACACAAATCCCAATATATCTATTCCAGTCATCAGTAGAAGGGGTTCCATGATTTAAAATGAGGCTTATGTAAAATAAGGCCTTTCTTATTGGTAATATTAAGTTAAAACTTAATATGTTTAAAATGTTTTACCATTTTAATTGGCTTCAAATATCCAATGGGCCGAAGCTGCAGCCGTGTGAAACTCCAATTTAACTTTGAACATTTTCAATCCCAAATAGTTATTGAAGTTTTTCTTGATTCATTTTTGCTTCTTACATAATCCATAATTGATGCTTATTTATTGGGCTAAAAAAAATAAAACGTATAGCGGGACCTATAAAGTAGATATTTTCAACTGGTGTCATCTTAGGACCCCGGTTAGTGTTTTTTTTTATTATTAATAATTCTGTTTGACAATTGTCTTTCAAACCTAACCTCATTATAACCCATAGACAGTCACACATACTGGATACAAAAAACTCAAACCACATTTTCTTCTATATTTTAATTAACGATGTTTCACCCTGTCTGCTCAAATGTGGCACCCCACTTTTGGGTCCTGTAGTGGAGAATGTAGCCTTTAATTTTGGGCCAGCCCTGTTTTCTGGAATATGGTCAGAATATTTTAAACACACCTGTACCAATCAGACGTGACGATATGATCAATGTTATGGGTGATCTTTGTTTTTCCATATAATGTATTAATTAGGGTGACGAAAATTCAAATCTGGCATAAGTGTCCCTTAAACTAATGCCACAACACTACCTCAATGCTGTTAAAATCACAATGACCAAACTGAAAATAAAATCCAAGTAGGTGAGGCCTGATCTCTTTTGTTGGTGACATATTTGGGACCAAATATATTATTTTTCCCAGCACAATCCAATACTCTAATTTTAGATAGATAGTGTACTGAAATGTCCTATATGGCAGCAATAATGTGGTTGTGGAAATTCAATTTGATTTTACAATCAAGATGTAAAAATCTTCTCAAAAGGGTGATTGGATAGTTGTCAAGATGGTACATTTATGTGGTGCTCCCGTATTTATTTCATATTTTCTCAAAAGAAACGTTGATAAACTAAAAATCAAATCAATGGTAAATCCTATTTTTGTCTTTGTGTTTTTCCATTATAAGCCAGTACTGCAATAACGTCTCCAATGATTCATTCATGTATGCCATATTTTTTTTGCATGTTATAAATTACAAAGGGAATCTTCTCTGCTCTTGTATCCGAACATTGTACAGTCCTGAAGGTACAGATGTGGCAGCGTGTTTGTGTGCCTTTGTATCCGGATCTTTTCTGTCCCGTCTCTGAAATCTGGCTTTGTTTTATTCCCACTCGGATCAATCTGCCATGCCACATGAAGCCAGTTTTGTACTAACCATGCAACCCTTTGTGTAGATGCTGCATAGAATGATCAGTATTTTGTTTTTGCACTTTCAACGCAGACTCGCATAACAAAAAAAACAATTTAAGGTTGGGTAAAATTAACTGACGAGGTATTTTGTGCTATCAATAGGAATTTTACGGATTAATATGACTTTGAAGAGCTTTTCTAAAAAGGTTGATTATATCTATATATTCATGAAGTACCTCATAAGCCTGATATATGCTGCATTGACCTTTGTTTTCTTTAGTACTTCATATTGTCCAATTAATTCATTATTGTGGAGGGTTTGAACGTCACTAGCGGCTATGCTAAAGTCAATATGTGGCCAAGTAGTAATTTATGCAACCTCACCGAGCAAACGCAATCTGGAAGTAATTTGTACACTGTATCTTTATTAAGCGCATGTATATTCTGTATCCAAAATCTGACCGCACACCTGGCGAGACTGTTGCCATAAAGGGCTGTCCAAATCCACTGCCCTGCTTCACCTTTGTCTTAACACCGCTCTATTTGGCCTTGAACCCATTACTGAGACACTACACTAACCACACTTCTGTTTACCGCATGACTTTAGACTTGTTTTATGATGTGATCTACCTCCTGAGTGTAGGAGCTGTCCTGAGTTGCGTACCTGCAAAACTGACAATCATCTGTACATTCACAGGCACCTATTTGTCTTTTTAATTTTCTTAAATTGTATTATTTATACCGCCAAAGCTCACCTCTAATGTGGAGTTACCCCTGGATTCTGTGATGTCTCAAAGGACTAGGCCCAAACCTGAAAGTCATTGCTAAAATACTAACTGGGTACTTTAATGGATTGACTGGTTAACTTCTGCTGCTGGAGTTCAACATTTACATATAGATTAATGCATGTTTAATTGAGAAATACCCACAATTATTTTCGGCCTTTCTCAAAAGTGATTAAATTGTATAAATAGGTGACCAAATCCCTCATTCTCACATTTCATCACATTTGAGGACGCTTCATTTTGAATCTCCTCATTGGCCATTTTTTACATTTTTACACTTTTTATTAGTTCTTTTCCACGTCAAGCCATGATTGAGAACCAGTGACCAAAGTTTTTCTTGGCGCTATCCTGGCCGTGTGACGTCAAACCCTCCACTCGTGTCATATTTTTGACCTCAGTTTAGTGTGTTAGTTCTGTCTTCTCTCTCTCCCTTCTTTGAAACACAACATGCCAAAAGTGAATTTGCTGTCATTCCTGTCTGAAAGGCTTTTCTGTTGCTCATATGTTCACAGTGATTGCTAAAAGCTCCTCTTCCTGTAGTTGTAAAACCTGTAAGCTTTCATTTGTGTTTTACATTTCCTTATTTTTTTTGTTAACAATTATGCTTACAGAACACAAGATATGCTGTAAACCCCCGTTAGGACATAATGTGAATACGTATCACTTAATCTAGTTCACTCTTTGGCTTGACTGTAAGTTAACTAATAAAATGTTGAAAATGTCAGTGTGTGTTTTTTGTTTTTTCCTCAATCAAATTCGTTTGCATAGTCGGGTATCAGGTAGTCCATGTTTTGTATTACATTCAGTACAGGTTTGAGTCAATTTCCAGCTGCTCTGTGAAGGGGCTGTCTGATTGAGCAAACTTCTTCCTCATCGAGAACACGATCACTCAATTGAAAAGCATTACATTGTCATTAAATAAGCGGTTATATAATGTCACGCATGTATTCAGTCACAGGTCACTCACCTTCAACATGGCAGCTTCCTCTTGATTACTGTCGCCATGGTGATTCCTCTTCTCTTTGCGATATTGATATCACCTTCACTCAAATTATCATTGGACAAATGTGTACGTTTTACATTTCACTCAACTTTATTTAGGACTTAGGTGACATGAATAAAAAACTGAATTTTCTTTTTTTTTTACATGGCAAAGCAGGTCCAGACAAATCAACATTTAGATTTGCTTATTTAGTCTGTCATTAAGCACCATATAAGAGCAGACCCTAATTTGATGCATTTTTGCTATTCAATGGTTAAACAGATTATTTTCACCATGGGTCTTGATCACGTGCCATTTGTAAGGGGTCTATTCTCCGAGCTTTGGCATAGTGCTACACTGAACATTATGGAATGATAGAGGGCTTCATTTATTCAAACATATCTCCAAATGCAGAGGGACGTCGTAAAAACAGTGACAAAACTACAAACACAAATCACCACACATGACACATGAGCAAAACAAAGTAGACTTAACTTGTGGAACAGTGCGTGATATTAAAGGAATATTTTGAACAAGAACAATGAGAAACATGAGCCCTCATCTGTTTGGACGGTGCTCCTGAGTGTGGGGGTCTACAGTCAGCTACAACAGACAGGGCTTTCCTCAAATCCATAGTGCACTCTGTAGTGACACTGAAAGGAGTTAGGTGCTTTGTTGGCATTCAGATATATTTTATCCAGAGGTACTCAGTTACATTTACTTGAGTAACTTTTTTAATAAATTGTACTCCATAGAGTAGCTTTACTGCGCAATACTTTTTACTTGAGTAATAATATTTTGAAGTAACTGTACTCTTGAGTAAAATTTTGTAAATCTAGTAAGAGTACTTTTACCACCTCTGTGTGTCATGTAAGAACAGCTTTATGTGAAAAATGTGATGATGTGGAAATATTGTTCCTTGTGCCTTAATTTTTGAAAATATCCAAATCTGTTCACTGTCGTTTTAATTTCTTTGCCAGATTACCACAAAATTAATTAAACAAATAATCTGACATTACGCTCAAACAGTTACTCAGTACTCGAGTAATTTTTTCACCCAGTACTTTTCTACTCTGACTCGAGTAATTATGTGAATGAGTACTTTTTTACTTTTACTTGAATAAGTTTATTTTGAAGTAACGGTACTCTACCCACCTCTGATTTTATCTTAATGTTTTTACTTTCATTCACAAAGGCCTACATAACAGTATTACAAAGTGTATATTGCCTTTTGTGATGTATATAAAAGTGTCTTCCAGTGTCTCAGACGGGCGTTACGTTTGCACAGGGCTTCACTTGCAGTAAGCACCCTCCTCAGAAATATTCAAATTGAGTCTAAGTGCGTGGGGCAAGGAAGTAGGAAGCTGTTTTCGAAAAAGGCCCAAACTCTAATAGAGTCCATGGTTTTCAGACGAGACAATGGTGTGTGACTCAGGGCTCTCTTGAGGACCTCTAAAACCAACCACAGTAAGCTCTACCTAAACTCAAACACAAAAACAATAAATAAATGCAAAAATATGGCCCAAATCTGTTTCCACACCGAGTAGAAATTTTTCATAAAAAGTTAGAAAATAAATAAGCGCCATTTCCCTTTGAGTAGAAAACATTTAGAGCAGTTAATGTCTGTGTCCCGCTCAGTCCCGGTGACCTGTGGGGGGGCAGGGGGTGTCCGGGGCCCCCTCAGTAGACCCAGTTCACGGGGACCCACTGCGGCTCGCTGCACAGTTTCTCCACATCGGCCTGTAGTGTCTCAAAAGCCTTGTCCAGGTTGTCGTTGACGATGGTCAGGTCGAAGTAGTGGTTGTAGGCTCTCTGGATCCGGCTGCTCTCATCCACCGTCTTCCTCAAGTCGACATCCTAATAATTCAGAATATTCACTACTTTTACAGGTAAAATGCAACTATCATCAAAATATAGTTAATAAATAAGTAGGATTGAAGTAGATGTGTTGTGTACATTCTTACCGTGAGCTGTTTGGTGGTGAGGCCTGCGTCCACCACAGCTTTGTGCATGGCTTTGAGAGTGTCAAAGTCTGGAGCCGCGATGAAGACCACATAAGGCATAAACTCGGCCGTTTTCAGCACCTTCAGAGCCTGGAGGAGAAATAAAATATTTATTCTGTGGATACATAACTCGTACACAGTGTGTCTCTTGGCTGCTCTTACCTGAGGGTTGACGTCCAGTATGCACGTCCTCCCCGTGCCCACCACCTCATGTATAGAGTCGATCTTTGTCCCGTACAGGTTCCCATCGTACTCCCCGTGCTCCAGGAAGCGCCCCGCTTTCACGTCCAACTCCATCTCTGTCCGGGACGTAAAGTGGTACGAGTTCCCGTCCAGCTCATCGTCCCGTGCCCGCCTGGAGGTGTCTGTGCACAGGAGATGACATGGGGTAGGTAAAAGACATTTCTAGTGACATAAAGAGAATACTTTTTGTGTCTTTTCACGTCGCTGATAAAGCCTTATGTTTACGGTGACCAGATGTCCCACTTTCCGTTGGCTTGCACAGCATTTTAAGGTTAAATCCAGCATCCTATAAATTGAGGCTGTGTCCCACATTTAGATTTATGCCAGCACATACAATCAATGAACAATATTTTTTCTTGATTTGGTCCATCATGATCTCGTCGCTATCCTGATGTGAGCGCTAAGCCTTGCCCTCAGTGACCTGTAGATGGCGTTAACCCAGTATACTCACAGGGTATGGTGGTGCCGAATTGGGTGGGCTGCAGCACCATCAGCCTGTTCTTGAGACTCCGCCTGCCCACGCCCTGAGCGCCAATCAAAACCAGTGTCTTCCTCTGAAAAGGCGGGACTTTGGCCACTTCCTCATAGATCTGCAGCTCGTGCCGGTCAAACTCTGAACAAAAGACCCCAAAAATGACCTGGGTGTTAAGAGGATAGTGTTTAGATCATGTTAGTGTAGACTGACCTGCATTCTTGGCTGTCAGGTACATCATTTTCTTCTTCTTTTTCGCAGCAATGGTTCCACACAGCATCCCTACAACACATGCAATTATTCAGATCATATGCTTACTTAACTGAAGTACTATGACATGACCAGTTGAGGGCAGCCTTGATCTTTTGGTTATTATAATCATTAGGCCTGTTTTTTCTGCGGGCAAATAGACATTCAGACATGCTGATTTATTTGTCTGTTTGTGTGTTTATTCGATTTCACATATTCCCTCCTTTGACCCACTAAAATGTGGACACTGACCTGATCCGTCCCCAAAGTCTCTGGGAACAAAAGCCTTCCTCTTCTCCTCCAGGAACTGACTGGGGATCAGCCCTGTGGCCCCTCCCACTACATGACACGCCTAAAAAACACATTACAATACATTACTCAAAAATATGTATCAAGGGGTGACATATGGGACAACACGGAGATCATAGAGGCTGCTTAAATAAGCTACCTGCCACCAGTTGGGGTCCTCCCTGTTGACGATCTGCAGGATGTCTCCTCTCTTGAAGGCCATCCCCGCCTCTCGACATGGGATCAGGGTGTCATGGGCCGGGTCGTAGTCAAAGTAAGGCCGCACATACACCTGACAAAGACACATTCATTATATACTCGATAGGCCCTTTACATTGTTGGTCATATGGAATGTTCAGAATTTTGTTTGTTTGTGGTGAGGGGTAGAATAATTCTGAATATATAATGAAAAAAACTATTGTGGTCATCAACATTTCTGTAAGGACCTGTAACTAATGTGTACATGAAATAAACATACAATGTGAGGTACATTCACTAATGTTTCCTACCCAGGCTCTGACATCACCTACCTGTAGCAGAGTAGTTGACATTTGCCAAAACCATCTTCATTGGCAATATTTTGTGGCTAATTCTAATTTCTCCATTGGTCTTTCCTCCAGTTGCCTCTATTCCGAAATTTTCTCTTTACAAACCTTGAAAGGGTCATTAACATTTGTCCAAAGTGTGGCATGAGTTTTGATACGGCTCTAAGCTTCCATCATAAAAGGTATTGAAAATTTGAATATTTGACTTTATTGTTTATTGCAATTCTTCAAAACATATCCATTTTAAATATCAAAAAATGTAAATATATATTGTTATTGTTTAATAATTGACTGTGAACCCTGGTCTGGACATAGGGGCCCGTGCCAGTAAGGCTGATCCCTGTGTGTATTAGATTAAACCGAACTACAGGAAGTAATAAAGAGTAGACAGGAGCTCTGGGCTCACATTACATCCCTCACTTTTACTGCTCCTCATTCACAACCAACCTCAGGCCATTTCCTGTTTCATCTGATGAACAAAGCCCACCATAACGGTGACATCACAACACATACAGATATTGGTGTTTCAAATCTGGGCTTTACAATGAGAAGCAACGGCAATGCAAAGTTTCTGTCTTACTTACTTTTTTGTCTAAATAAATAAATGTTCAATTGTGACCGAGGTGAATTATTACAATGTTCAAATAAAAAGAGTGTATTGATAAAATACTATTTTAGATATTTCTAAATAACTGTGTTTAATATGATTTGTCAATTTGAACCACACAATCACATCTGTGATGGTGGCAGTGAAAAAATATCTACGGTCATAAGGGGTATAGCTGTAAGTACTTCCCTTGTGTGTGTTTGTGTTTGTGTGTGCGTGTGAGTGTTTGTGTGTTTTTGTGTGTGTGTTTGTGTCTGTGTGTCTGCGTGTGTGTGTGTGTGTTTGTGTGTCTGCGTGTGTGTGTGTGTGTGTGTGTGCGTTTGTGTGTGTGTGCATGTGTTTGTGTGTGTGTTTGTGTGTGTGTTGGCATGTCTGTGTGTGTGTGTTTGTGTGTTTGTGTGTGTGTGTGTGTGTGTTTGTGTGTGTGTGTGTGCGTTTGTGTGTGTGTGCATGTGTGTGTGTGTTTGTGTGTGTTGGCATGTATGTGTGTGTGTCTGTTTGTGTGTGCGTGTGTGTGTGTGTGTTGCGTGTTCCTCTCGTGAGTGAATGAGCAGAAGAACATGAGGAGTAGTCGTGTGACCTATATATCATATGGAGTGTTATTAATAGGGTTCCCTGGGTTACATTCAGCTGCAAAGGATCATGGGTGGAGCTCTAGAGCTGTCCCAGCATCAGGAGTTAGGGCTGTACCTGCTCCAGACAGTTTGTTGAGGGTGTGGTTTATTTTGAAAGGATATGAGATTTTTGAGATATTGAGGAAAATAACTTTTTAAAATTCCTGTCGTGCTGTTTCTAGTTTTACATGTGAAGTGAAGTCGCATAGCTTTACATTTGCTACAGGAAAATAGAAGCAAGAGTAAGACCTCCTTCTGAGGCAATATACCATCTCTGCAGTGATTTCTACTGGATACTGGTGTGTCTGTTTCTGTATTATAAAAACTACTCCGCAGTTTGTTTATGAGCTATGTTTTCAGACTTATAAGGATGTGTGGTAGTAATTGTGTGAAATTTAATTCCCACTCAAACAGTTATAGGGTTATTGAGCAAGACATTGACAGGTATCTGAATAACCTGGCTTCCACAAAGTAGCAGCACAGTTTTGGTCAGGACACAGCACAGTTTGGTTCCTGTTTGCCTCTGTGGACTGAAGTTTGACCCTTCACAGTAGCTGTACCTGTGGGGGAGCGGGTGCGTCCCTGTAGCTCGGTAGTATCTTGAGTGTGATGCTCCCGCTACAGTCTTTGAGCATGTCTTGTAGCTCAGTAGGGTTGTTGCCCACGTCTTTTCCGTTCACCTCTTTGATGATGTCGCCCACGTGCAGCAGCCCCTGTCTGTCAATCATCCCTCCGTGAAGGATCCGGGCAATTACCAGGTCATCCTTCTCCACCCGGAATGTCACACCCTGCACCAGGAACACACGAGTTCTTTCTTTCCATGCATTTTATTAAGACAGTAATTGTTCTAACTGTGCTGTGTGCTCTCACCAGAGGCTCTCCGGCCTTCTTCCTGATGCCGATCATGCGGACGGCGTCAGCCTGCATCAGAGCGTTGTTCACTGCCGCGTCGTTGGTCATCTCAGCCGGGGGCGGGACTTCGTAACACTTAGAAGCCACTATGTCGTGAGCTTCTAGGAGTGACTAAAACACAAAGAGAGAAAATACAACTGTAAGACATTCTCCAATCATCTACTGGTAAGTCTTGACACAAAGGTCTCCTTTTGTGAGTCACATTTACTTCCATATTAATATTGATGCAGTAGTAGTAATAACCTGTGTACTCATGGCTTAAGTGTATTCTAGTAATCATGGTACAGTCAATGACAAGCACTCTTACTCTTTGACTCTGGGGCATTCACTAATAATGCATGTGGACTCGCTGCTGATCTACTACAGATGTGAGCCTCCACCGTTTCACCACAATGCATCTTTTAAGCTGTAGTACTGTAATCAAATGTTGCCATGAAAAGCCATTTACAGAATCACATCATTCTTTTATCTAAACTACACATCATCTTGCACATTGCCTGAAGTGGAAAAATCATTTCTCCATTTTACTAATACTTATTTCATCCCAGGGTGAAATGTAGCAGCAGAGTCCTACTCACAGTAACATGCTAAGGACATGCACCGTCCCTCTGCCCCCATGTACAAAGCTCCGTAGTCAGTGAATGTTTCAGTGAATACTTTAAACAACCAACCTGTGCAAAGAAATCTTATCGAATTATAGTATGATGTATGGGTCTGTCTAAATTATATTAACAGTATACAGGTTAATCATACTGTCACTAGTTTTTCTATTGAATTTATACTATTGACAATACCTCAAACACTTAATATGGAATAATGGGTTTACAAGTAATTATCTAATGGTTGAATATGGATTACTGCCTCAATCTGATCAATTGACTTCCGCTGCACTGGCTCCTTTCACTAATGTCCTCCTCTCCACAGCATATCTCAGTAGGTCAGCCAGGTCTTATCCTGCAGCTTACAGCATCCAGCCTCCTGGTTGGTCCATAGGACTCAGCGAACTCACAACCTCAACTCCTATTGGTCAGATCTGTAAAACCTTACGCATTCACCCTTTAACAGTCTCTTTGTAGTTGACTGGAGCCTTTCCCAGTAAATATGGATCTTAGGTGGACTATGACCAGTGGGTCACAGGGCAGACATTCACACACATTCATTCACTATTTACAGAGAAATGCTCCTAACACGTGAACTTGAAATGTAGGGTGCACAGTGGAGCTCAGGAATTCAGGCTGTCCTACACACAACCTCTCTTCAGTGGAGTGTGCATGTAGGGCTGCAAAGGGGTGGAAAATCTCTGGTAAATTTCCGGAACCTTTCCATGGGAGTTAAGCTTGGAAATGTTGGGAATGTGTACAGTGGTGTAGAAATATCAAAATATATTATGTTTAATTTAATAATTACATGTCCCTAAAAAACTTGGTGTGTTCCCTGGATTCTGGTTTTAAAATTCACCAGTGTGTCCAAATAATGACTGGGATGTCTCAATTGGGCAAAAGCAGCCGCAGCAGTAGTTAAATAGTACTAAACTCAGTGAACATTATTACATAATAATAATAATTATATGGATCTGCTGGTACTTAATCTATAAAGTAAAGACTGGATGTCATCATTAAACTTTGAGACAGCTGCATATCACTGAAATCCCTGAACATTGTAAATAGATTCAGAATCACCAAGTTAAGTAATCTAGATTTTGAAATGATTCTTTATTTTTTCAAACAGCGTGACGTGAATACAAAGATCAAATACATTTACACAATCATATAATGGAAACCTACTTGACTTTTTATGGAGTCTGGCTAAACAATTCAACACTCTGGGTTCTAGAGAAATGCATAGCATAGAGGATATGCCCCAAGCACAGTAGTGTGTTGTGCATTTGTATTAATTGTAGTTTGTATGCTCCAATACAATGCCCCCTGTTATAGGACAGAATATAAATAATATAAATACAGTTCATTTCTATGAATTTGCCTTAATTTCCATGGAAAATGTCTAACTTTAAAAACTCCTCCTTGTGGTGCTGTGGGTTGTCTCCATTTCCACTTACCAACCAAAGACATGCATGTATAGGTGAAACAATGTACATTTCCCCTAGTTAATAAACGTAAGAGTGAATAGTTGTCTGTAAGTGTGCAACTAGCCAGACCACTGTCCAGGGTGAATCCTGCCTAAGGCCCACAGTTGCTGTAGTGGTGGTGTGTGGTACTGACCTGGAAGTGTGGCTCCTGCAGTATTCGGGACAGTTCTGCCGCGCTGTCGTCTTTCACCCTCAGTTGTTTAATGTCTCCCAGGATCTCGGTGACCAGCTCCACGTTATTGTCTTGAACTGCCTCCAGGCGGACCTCCTCGAGCTGCTCCTGGGACTGGGGATCATTGACACTACATCAGAGTGGTTTCACAAGAAATGTTTGTATTGTAAACAGTGCAGTGACTGGTCCCTGGGCTTTGCTTGTGATTGGTTCAGTGCACTACCTCTTTCCCCCTGATCCCGCCCCAGCTCTTTGCTTATAGGCTGAAAGTTAGGTAGCTACTCTTGCACTTTTTTCTGTTAGGGGTTGTGGATGATTGGAGCCTATACCAGAAAAAAAACTGTTCTAAAGGTCCTATATTATGGTTTTCTGCACATTTCACAGTCTATTATGGATCTCTACTCTTTTTTCAAAACACAACCTATAACATGGTAAAAACCACAGAGAAGTCGATTTTGCATAATATATGACCTTTAAGCAGGGTATTCAATGGCCATTTCGCAGGGCTGACGCAGAGACATGCACAGACAACCTTCCACTCTCACATTAATCCACTATGGGCAATTTAGAGACTCCAATTGTTCTAACAATTGTCCGACCCTGTCACGACCCTGTGACCCTATGTGTATACTGACTTAGTGAGTGAACTTACTGTAGGACTTTCCATGATGCCACGCAGGAAGAGCAGGTCTATGTCTTTGGCCGCTCCCTTTTCTCCACTGGGGGGCGACTGCTGCTCCTCTGGCACATTATCCAACACCTGCTGCATGGCTACAAAGAGCGAGAGAGAGAGAGAGAGAGAGAGAGAGAGAGAGAGAGAGAGAGAGAGAGAGAGAGAGAGAGAGAGTTATTTAAGTGCAAATGATCCTGGAGGGACACAACCAGTGGACCCTTTTAGCAAACTACTGTACATACATACACAGTGCAGTTTGGTTGACTTTAAACCAATACCCAGAAATGTCCTCTTTTATCACGCCACAGTCACACACTGGTGGCAGTAAACGGGAGTAGCTCTGAATAAACAGCAACCCTGGAGCAAACATGACACACATACTGCACCTATATGGCCTCTCTTGCCACACACCACAATTACCCTTTCAGATGGGGTGAAGTATCTTGCCCAAGGACACAACATCAGTTTTGGCAGTGCCTACAGAGAATGTGTATGATGCCACACAGCACATGAACTGTTAGCACACAACCATCGCCTCTTCCCCCATGTCAACTTGATACTAGAGAATCCTTGTAAATGTAACATCGGTGGTTATGGCTGAGACCCTATTGGCTGCTGATTCTACTTGACTGTTGAGTGTTCACTTCAGAGCCTCAGCTGCTATACACACACCTCAATCACAAACATTGATTTGGTTTATACAAAAACTCTAAGACAGAAAATGTTCAAAGTAGACTGACTTTGTTTGCTATAGAAAAAGAACCAGGGTGGTTGGCCGGTGCTTACCTTGTCATGTTTGCATTTATACAATTCCTCCATGCGCCAAATAGTGTTAAAACTTAAAAATAGTCCAGTCCATAAACAGGTTTGTTCTCTGTGTCGTTCATAGAGGTGAGGAGTGTAGTGTATGGGAAGTGTCAGTGAGTTAACACCTTAATGCCCTGCTCTCAAAGCCCACATAAGCCCGGCTAAGACTCTTACAGCCCTGGATAGATACAAGTGTGTGGATATCATTATACACTAGAGGAGGAGAAAAATGTCCACTCAGCACTCAACACCAAGTACTGTATATTTATTATATTCTAAATACACAATGACACACAGCAAACATATACACGAACACAAACATACAAAAGATATAAATCACGTTGAATCTGACTTTTTGCAGGCATTGCCAATGATGAATTAAAGACGAGAGTAAATCGAGTGTGTAGCAGTGAAAGGCTGGAGGTACAGCTGTGTGAATGTTATACAGCACTAGACAGTGTCTCATGTACTTTATAAACTATAATTTATGTTTTTTTTTACTTTGATAATAATGGTAATGTGCTAGCTTAAATGAAATGATTTTCTGTTATCAGAGGGCACAAACATATCAGGCAATTGAACAACATTTTGACATTTCCAGATCCCACATTTCTGAGCAAAAATACGTGAACACACAGTTAATAATAATAAACAATAAATAAAAAAGCAATCTCAGAAAAAACTTCCATCCCATCTGTCTGACATGCACTTAAAAGCAGCATTTATTTATTTGATTTAGTGTTTAATTAAAAGGGACAATGCACATTAATGAACACCAAATATATGTGTAAATGTGGCGAAGTTAGCATACAGCTAATTTACATTCATAGTCCCTTGGCAGGTGATTTCAGACAGGACAAGACCTACACTAGCATTAGCCATAGCTAGCTAGCAGTTCACCTTCCCGTCATCATCTCTCTTAAAAAAAATAAGTAAATAAAAAAATAAAAAAATAAAAAAATATATATATATATAAATATACAGTACAGACCAAAAGTTTGGACACACCTTCTCATTCAATGAGTTTCCTTTCTTTTCATGACTATTGACATTGTAGATTCACACTGAAGGCATCAAAACTATGAATTAACACAT
>JAVQKC010209120.1:0-10989 GCA_036025475.1 Philypnodon macrostomus | reverse complement strand
ATGTCTTCTCAAATTCATAAATGATAAATGCTTTTCTGAATTAAAGGATATTTTAATGAATATAGATTCATTATTTAAGTGTTTTTACACTTATCTTGTTTTAACAAGATTTTTTGATGTTTTCACAGAATATGTTTAGTCTCTTGAAATATCACGATAAATTATCATCATGATAAACATGATCATCTGTTGGCTTAGCTCTTTGATATTCTGTCAGGATTGTTGGCGCTCAGGAGAGTCATCACGTCTACAGGGCAGCCGTCTCCTCCTGAGGTTCTCTTGTGGAACGTAATAATGTTGAAATATAACCTTGTTGATCTCTTTTTGAGAAGCGCTCTGAGGCAGCTGTTGTGATGAATGTAATAATATCTTGTTAAAACTATATTTATGATTATGGATAAAACACATGTAACACTACAGTTGTTTTTGATAGTTTTCCTAGTTACACAAACAAACATTTTATAGTTAATATTATATATATATATATATATATATATATATATATGTGTGTGTGTATGTATTTTTTTTCTGTGTGTGTGTGTGTACGTGTGTATGTGTTGTGTGTGTGTATATGTGTGTGTTATATTATTTTTGCATCTATAATCTATTCTAAATGCTATTGTTTTAGTTTTTTTCTATACCTTTCCTTACTAGGCCTGCGAACTGAAGTAAGCAGTGAGTTCCAGCAGACCGTTCCTGTCAGTTTGTGCGTGTGTGTGTTGTATGTGTGACGTGTATGTGTTGTGTGTGTGTTGTAGTTGTGTGTTGTGTGTATGTGTTGTGTGTTGTGTGTGTGTGTGTGTATATGTGTGTGTGTGTGTGTTGTGTGTCCAGTGAGCCTACACCAGGCCCAGTGAGCAGCGCTTTGCATTAGCAGCTGGAGGGGCTCGTCCATGCAAACTCCTGACGGTTGACCTGTTCCAGCCCGGGCCAGTTTAAATAACTGAAGCACTGCACTGTGGGAGGCTACTGTTAAACTGGGCTGTGTCACAGAGTCAGGACATATGTCTGAGTATATGTCTGAGTATATGTCGGAGTATATGTCAGAGTATATGTCTGAGTATATGTCGGAGTATATGTCGGAGTATATGTCGGAGTATATTGTGATGTCGGTCTGAAGTGGCTGAGTTTATGTTTGACCCTCAGCTGCCATCATAGATTTATATATATATATATTACATCAAACTGCACATCTCTATGTCTGAGTACTTTTAAAAACGTATATATAGCGTAAGTCATTATGTGCAATATATCGATTATGGCCGTATCACCATATTGAGACATTATCAGACCTAGAACTTGTGAAGTCACTCATACTGACCACATTCATTCATGGGCAATGAATGAATGTTAAGTGTCTTGCCCAGGGACACAACAACAGTGTGTGCTCGGACGGGGACTCGAACCAGCGACCCACTGCGCCACGGCCTACTTTATACTTTCTCTTTTGTCAAACACCACAGCAACACGTCAGTCCTATTACAACTGAATTACTAACAGCCATAAATCAACTCTTGTGGAACTCTCCAGTTAAATCACATAATATGAATTGTGGTTAAGTATAATTACTACAGTATCTGCTGGTCTTAACACTGTCATAAAGAATAAGGACTAATGACCGTCCTAATAAAATGGAACCAGTTGAAGATATAATTGTTTGTTTGTTAAGTGCTTGGGGACATTGGCACGGCGGTGATCCACGCTCAGGTTGCTGTTTGTTTTCGGTTGTGGATCCGGATATAGCTCACATGCCGGGTGACTCACCAACTCTGTACTTGATAGACACACTCTGTGTAACCGAGCACACATTTATAGTCATGCTTGGTTGCAGATGTCAGGGCATCCATGTCAGTTACTTATCCATATGTCAACACCCCGTAGCTGCCCCAGCCTGCAGCAGCCGAGGCCGGCCACACTGGAGCATTTTTTACCCCTGCCTGCACCTGAATGGAACTCCACATTGCACAATACAGTCTCACACGATAGTTTGGGCTGCAGCTCCTACCATTGTGTCGTAGTTCATTAATAGTTCATTAGTAGCAGTTCGACTAGAAACAGCTTTATGCACTTGATTCCTCTGATGCACTATGAAAACAGGATATCAAACACAGACCTCAGTATACCTCAGGGTTTTAACGGCCACAGGTTGAATTTGTTGATTCAGTGTGGTCTGTGTCACGTGGTAGTGTCTTTAATAATGGACCATTTTAGATCTCATCAATTCTGCTTGAGTTGCAGGATTCTCGAGGTAAACAAGAGAGCTTTTGTGTGTGATCTGTGACAAGCTTTCAGCACAACGATCCCTAATCCTCCGCAGGAAGATACAGGCATTCACCGATGTTTCCTAAAGACCGGTGTTTTTTCAGCCGTCACATCTCGCCGAGCTCTTTGAGGCTGACACATAAAGCACTTGTGGAAAGGACCTTGGCACGGTGGAGATGTGAGTGAGAGATTCACAGGTAAATGTGTTGTAAACAGTCAAATGATTGGAATAATTGAGTCTTCCGGGTGAACAGACAAAGTGCTAAGTGGTGTATAGGTGCACTTTCCTGTACAATACATTAAACCATTTCTCACTGATTTCACGGACGGAGAAATCAGGAGCCATTCACGTCCTGCAGAAGAGTGTGTTGTGTTGTCCGTGACATATACAGAAACTTTCTGCCATTGAAATTTAATCTAGTCATCAAGAGACCAGACTAACATCTTTGTATAGAAGAGGAAAATCATTAGGCACAGCTGGACATGCTAGTAATAAACAGGTAATAATATAGTAATTAACGTAATTTTATTACCGTAGTAGTCTATTCATGAAGTATTATTATTATTTGTATTCACACATCTGTACTACAAAAGTAGATTGTTGTTGCCAGGTCAGTTGTAGTGGTCAATATATGTGATGCTCTTCTATGGGCCTGAGACGGGTATATCAGTTAACATTTCCCCCATCTTTGTGCTTACGGTCCAAGCTAAACACACGGCAAGAGCAAGAGACCAGACCCCACTTTTGAAATAAAGTGGGCGGGGCTACAGTACTATTAATTCTGTGTTGATGACATACAAACAAAAAACACATGATTTATTTTACCAGTATTTTCTATCAGTATTCACAGTCTTATGGATCGTCCTTGTGGTAAACATATGTAGAGAACCTTATCACCAATTTGTTTGCATTTCCCGACTCTATCCGCAGCTCGTGGTCGTTCCTGTCAGAAGTACTACTCATGCATGTATGTAATCTAATGTTGCACTTGTTTTGTACCTTCAACACATGGCTACTTTGTTTATCACCTGTTGAAGCGTGACCTAATTGTGGGCTTTGAGCGTGACCACACAACCAGGATGTGGAGATTGTGATTCAATTATTATTATTTACCCCACTGTATAATACTGGGGTAGTCTGGCTGCACAAACGGAAAACATATCTATTGATTGATTGTAATTGGGATTCACAGCACTTTTAGAACCGGAAAGAAGACTAAACTATGGACTGTTCAGAACGTGTTTGTAGAGGGTAAATCTACATGGGAAGCAGGCTTTTTGTATTTATTTACCAGTAAAATTGCGATCTCCGTTGTGATTAATTGTGAAGCTCTAATGTGGAGTCACTGGGAGTTGCAGCTACCTGGATTTCGAGGGAGGTTCCCCGTGACTCAACCTCTCTCTCTAGATTCTGGTCGAGAATCCTGCCCGGTATGCTGTTTCTTTGCGGTGCCACCTGTGTCTGTTACGGTGGGATTTGTATCTCCTCAATCACTGACACATGTGGATTATGTGTGCTTAAGGCAAAAGCCGGAGCAAGCCACATCTTGTATGCGAGCAATCAGCCACTCAAACACCACCTATCGTCCCACCGTCGGCCCGGATCAGTTTGAGAAGGGCTACCGGTGTAATTGTGGTAATTACCTTCAGCTAAGTTTATTTTCTCAGTGCGGCCTCTTCTATTACATTACAGGTTCATTACATTTGAAAATACCCAGCCACTAAGAACACGCTTGGTCTTTTGTTGTTTTTGACGTGGGTTTTGGCAGTGCTGTATCTGGGCTTGTATTTGGCAAAGATAGATCGACTCAGGTGCAAGGTAGAGGTGTGTCAACATTACAAACAAGTGAGATGGAGAGAAGGAAATGCTGTTGTACAATCCTGATAATCTCTCTTTTTTGTGTCAGACGCAGGTGCAAGTGAAGACTCAAGGGTGTAGTCTACATCTGAACAGAAATGCTGTCTCTGTAAGACGACAATCAAATCAGTAAATCATTCCATTTATTTTAGACAGGTGCATTTATGACAGTTTACAAAAAGGAGCGTCATTATTCTGAATAAACATCTACATCTAGGTCTTACATTAGCTATGCCCAAAAAACATTAGCTCTGTTGAAAACATTAGCTCTGGTGTTAACTAGTTGTACAATAGCTGAGAACAAAACATATTATACTGGTATTTTTGTTTTTGTAGGGATGCTAATGCTATTTTCGATTAGCATTGATGCTAATGGTGCTCTTTGAGTGCTAATATTACACTAATGGTTCAGTTATATTGGCAGTGACTCAGAAGTATGTAGTCTTTATGTTCAAGGCTGCTTTATTGTTGAGTGTGACATTGACTGACACTAGTTTCTGAATTGTGACAAACACGCTTTGTAGCCTGATACCTTTGATAAATAAGCTGTCACTGTAAATTTCATAAAGCTAGCTTGTCTTAGCTTGTGCAGCTATATTTCCAAAGGCAAACAATAATCCAGTCTTTTTCATTCTTCAGTTGATAACGCTGTCTGATAACACCTGTTTACCAAACATTTGTTAGCTACTAACTAAAAGCCAAGGCAAATTTGAAAGTATTTCCTGACACCCACATAAAACATTAGCACAATACTGTCTACCCACAAGATCTAATGCCTGATCCCACTATCAACAATGTGCTTATTCAAAAGCCCTATTTACACACTCAATGTATTAAAGGACTAACTTATGAGACCCAAATTTTATCAATGAAACGCGTTAGGTAAGTGGAACGTAAAGTAAAAATAATTATCCTGGTGGTTATTCGTAGTTTGGCTGATACAGTGTGTTTGCCCGGGGGCATAGATCACATGCCACGCTCCATTAGTCCCCATTGTGTGCTCCAAGATTTAACATTTAACTGTCTCAAAACAGAGAAACAGTCTGGAGCGTATTTACAGACTTCTGCTTTCTTTACCGAGGGGTATTCCATTTCTAATAGTGTCTAATGTCTACGCCTACAAATATGATACAATATTTAATTATCTATCGTTAGTTTATCGCTATTTACATTCCTGTATCCCAGATCAACTCTCTCATATGGACTACATCCATCAGTCTATAGCCTGTCAGTCCTGGGAGTGGATCCCTCTATCACATCTATAGCCTGTCTGTCCTGGGAGTGGATCCCTCTATCACATCTATAGCCTGTCTGTCCTGAGAGTGGATCCCTCTATCACATCTATAGTCTGTCTGTCCTGGGAGTAGATCCCTCTATCACATCTATGATATGATGTTGATGAAGTAGACGATAAAAATAATCTAATTTGTATTTAGATGGTGACAGAATGGATCGATGGGGTTTACTGACGTTGTGTCCTCGATGAAAATCACAAAAACGAAATGAACAAAACGTAAAACCTGACTATTAATGGTGCTGAGAATCATACGTGTACTGTATTATACTGAGAATCATACGTGTACTGTATTATACGGGCGTACAGTGGATTCACATATTAAGAGTAGTAATGGCGCCAAAAATAGCTTTGAGTCTGAAGTAAACGTCCCGTCGTCAGGGAAAGAAACGTAAAAACGTGAATGAAGCGTGTCCTTTTATGGCGCTGCCGTCTGCTGTGTTTCCGGTCACGTTCTTCCTCTTCCGCCCTGCGTCATCTGGCCCTTTAAAACGGTGCGTTCAGGGACCCATGGGAGAGTTCAGGATTTTCTCGATACTTCTCGGCTGGGCTGTGTGTGGAGTCTACTTACAGAGACGGCACAAAATGTCCACGCACGGTCTATACAAGTAATAAAGCACACACAGGACAGGCTTTATTAGCTAATGTCAAAATATATCCGTAGTTAGCCCAAACATTGCTCAGAATCTAATAGAAATTGTTGTTAAATCGAACCCAGTGATATTCATTATTATTATTATTATTACATTTTTTAGTATTCTGTAATTTTACCCGAACATAACATAACAGTATGCAGCTCTGTGGGGTCCCAGACCAATAGAGGACCCCCAACGACAAACTATCTTCAATCAGCTGTTTTGAAAAGGACATGTATGAACTAATCGTTGATATCATGACTTAATACACACTCATAGGTCTTGTGTGATTTTTGTCTGTCTATGAAGAAATGCTGTGGAGCGGACTGAAGAGCGTTGAGTAAAAATACTAATGAAGGAGACGCCATTTTCTGTTATTATCGAGCTTTACTGTGGTCTGTAGCCTATTCCAAATAAACAGCTGAAAGAACCAGTAGAAATGTATAGTGCAATAGTAGCAGGCTATATGATAAAGGCCATATATTTTACAACCAGATATGAAGGCCTCATTAGCCTAGAAGGGCCGCAGCTCTATCCATGTGTTTTAACCGCTCACGTGTTTCCGTGGCCGGTCCGTGAAGGCAGCAGCAGCAGCAGCAGCGGCTCGGCCTGTGCTCGCAACCCGCACATTCGCTGCCCCGTGCGGACGGAGGGAGGGGGTTTGATCAGCGGCACGACGGGCCAATCAGCGCCTCTGTCCCCGGCTGTCACACTCCGCCTCAACCCACGGGCTCCCCCCGCTCCCTCCTCCTCCCGCCGCTGCTCGGAGCTCCACCGTGGACCCACACACCGTACATTCCTCCCTCTCATTACCCCGGACAGAGGCGCACGGCCACGGCGTAAACGACCAACCCGGCGGCGACCGATTCACGGAGCTCATGGCGGTGTTCAAGGACACGTAAGGTCGGTATAAGATTTATTTTCACATATTAAAACCCTCTTCAAGTTATCTGAAGTTGGCCCTAATACGAATGTTCCAGTCCAGTCCAGTCCAGTTGAGGCTCAAAGGGCAGGACCTCTGCGGATGAAGTATTCTGTCATGACAATTTCATAGTCTGTCCATTAAAAAGTCGAGTTATGTGGCAATTTGGGGTTGTTTTGGGGCATTCCAGTCAGAAATCTAGGCGCTGTAAGAACACGGGGCTAAACGAAGTACTTCTCTATAGCCTACACACAAGAATTCACTCAAAAGTCGAGTTATGCGCCCGTTATAGCTTTTTACAGTGTTCTTCCTTCCAGTGTATTTCAGTCAAATCAAGTCGGTGGAATAAGTCATAATTTGATCCTGGTTATGGGTCTTTTTTTAGCTCTCTGCCTTTGGTTCGTCTACTGCTAAGTGGCTAAAGCTTAATTGAAGTACTAATTCTAGTCAAATGTAGTTATTTAGTCATAATGGTTGTCTGTGGGGATGTGACTATGGATTTATCTTTGAATATTCTTGAGGTCTGGTCCCACGGTCGTTTGAAAACTGTCAAATTCTGACCTAAACAGCACATATATGTCTTTAGTGAAGTCAGTCTGTGGCTATTGCACGATTGATATGTCACTTTTAAACCCACTAAAGTCAGCTAGTTATTTGTCTACTTTTACGTTTATCACTTAAAGGAGTTTTTTACCAGAAACCAAAACTGTCAACAAACAAAAAAAGTCATTGCGAGGTAGCTCTTAACAGCATTTTTGACCAGTTGTAGTTCAAGTCTATAGACGTATCATTGTGAAACTGGAAATTGCTTAATAAAGTAAAGTTTTGTGTCTACTTTTAAGCGTGTATAAGGCTTCCTCACACTTCAAATGTGTTTTATTTCATGCCGTGTTGAATGTAAATGCGTGTACGTGGTATCCTGTACCTCAGGTGTGTGGACAGGTGTACCGACTCAGCTCAGTCTGTGTGGATGAGTAAAGCCCGGCTCATAGTGACTCACTGAGGAGGAGGTACGCAGGAATGTGATTAAGTCATACCAAAATACAGTCCTCCGCTCTGAGTCCAGAGAGACTCGGGTTGATTAAATCTTCACTTTGAAAAATGGCCACAGTTGAAGTAAGTCCACATTGAGTTTGAATTGATTTGTCGCAAAAGTACAAACTTCATTAATATAAAAAGCCACACCAGGTGACGCCGGGCGAGGTGCTGAAACCAGAAACATGAGCAGATAACTACAGGGGCTTGTACAGGGACAGTTAAGGGTTTTTTTCACAGTATTGCAATACAGAGCAATACTGAATATTTGTTCTGTAATGGACACTGCTGTGAGACACTGTCAACAAGAACACATCAGCCATTTATACTAGAGCAGTGGATGCAGGTGAAGGTACCGTATTGTCCGCACTAGAGGGCGCACTGGATTATAGGGCACACTGGATTATAGGGCGCACTGGATTATAGGGCACACTGGATTATGAGGTGCACTGTCAATGAATGGTCTATTTTGGAACTTTTTTCGGATATAAGGCGCACCGGACCATAAGGAGCATTAAGCGAAACAAAACAGTCAGTGTAGTTTACCGAAGTCGTACCAAAACATTTTGACGGAGCGCCTTGAGCGTCGTGTGACACAAAATCTCTTGGAGGTCAGTAACACAACCAGAAATAATCCATATATAAGGCTCCGGATTATAAGGAGCACTGTGGGTTTTTGAGAACATTAAAGGTTTTTAAGTGCGCCTTATAGTGCGGGAAATACGGTAAATTAAAATCCTGCAAAATGTGTAAAATATACTAATTATAGGTATATGGTAAATGGCCTTGAACTTCATCTAAACATTCTACAGAGTGTACCCGGAAATAAAACTGAATGCATTTTTTATGGAGAAATGAACACATCTGTGAAATATGAATAAACAAGCTGGTTTTGTTCATATCAGTCTGGTTGGTTGGCAGATGATTGTGGTCGTCTCTAACTCAGTTTCATTTCAAGTTATACTTTTTACTTATACAAAAAGCATGTATAGATCTGACTGTATTCTGCTGTAGTTATATTAAATGTATTACATTGTTTGTTGTAGGCTGATGTTGGGTCGCGGTGTGAAGCGTAAGTGGAGTTGCCTGGAGGAGGAGTTGGAGGACCTCCCGGTTGTCGCTGGTGCGACGGAGGACAAGCCCGACCCGAATGTGTCCGAGATCCCCCCTCCGTCCGCGGACGGGCCCGTCGGGGCACCCTCCAAATCCCAGCAGAGGCAGTTGGTGCTGGGGCTGTGCCTGGAGAAGCTACAGCGATACCAGGCCGGGGTGGAGCTAAGTCTACGTAGGTCGGTTCTGCTCGTCAACACGTTACGGCAGATACAAGAGGACATGCAAAGTGACGGGGAGGACATCAGTGACCGGGATGTTCTTCTCAACGGGGTCCACCACGAGTCTTGCCTTCTCAGGGACAGTATGAAGGAAAACACGCCGGTGACTTGTGCAAATTGTGTAGAAGATGAAATAGACAGTCATTCATTGCTTCCTGAATCGTCCAATCAAGAAGCGAACAGCCTTTTTGAGCAAAAAACTCTTCCGGCTGCCACTATCAATGCTTTTAGCGATGCAGTAAATGCCATGGGCTACCTCAGCGATCTCGCCCTGGACGATATATTTGAAGACATAGACACGTCGATGTATGAGACGTCAGATTTTCCCTCGGCTTGGGCGTCTGGGTGGCCCAACGGCACGTCGCTTTGGGCTAATGAAGATGTTAAAATGAGATCAAATGGACACAATGGGACGATCCAATCATGCCTCACAGATATAAATGAACTGGACCACATTATGGAGATACTGGTCAAGTCCTGATCCAAACTATAGTGTACTGCAGTTGGAGTATATAAGTTCTGCTGTATCTAGACTTATCTAAAAAAGCACTTCCACTTGGAACATTACCAACATGGTCTGACCAGCCATACGGGGATCTCTTTAAGATTATCTTTGGTCCAATCAAAATGACTGACCAGAAACCCTAGTTTCTATGAGCTCTGAGTCCCCACACTGTCCGGCGCCCACACTGTCCGGCGCCCACACTGTCCGACCCCGACACTGTCCGGCCCCGACACTGTCCGGCCCCCACACTGTCCGGCCCCGACACTGTCCGGTCCCATACTGTCCGGCCCCGACACTGTCCGGCCCCGACACTGTCCGGCCCCGACACTGTCCGGTCCCAACACTGTCCGGCCCCCACACTGTCTGGCCCCCACACTGTCCGGCCCCGACACTGTCCGGTCCCGACACTGTCCGGTCCCAACACTGTCCGGCCCCCACACTGTCCGGCCCCCACACCGTCCGACCCCATAAAGATTTTGCATGTTAGCCAGAAAGTCCCAAGTTCAATTCCAAGTCCAACCCTGAAGCAGCAGGACTGGAGCTCTCAGAGATACAGAGCTGTGTTACTCTCTTAAGTAACTGTACCCCCTCTGGAGTCTGTATGACCAAGTACCAATATTTTGTCCAAAGGCAGATGGAGCTTTATATTTCCAAATGGATTCTCCCTGAAACTCGTCTGGACCCACACTTCTATCTTCGTAAAAGTAACCCTAGCCTCTGTGGCCTGTGCGTCGCTTAGATCAGTTGCCGGTTGATTATTAATTGAAAATCTCTTCAATTACTTAAGAGGGTGTGCTCCCTGCAGCCTGGAGGGCAAAGGCTTCAGGTTCTCTTCAGTATTGGGATATATCCACAGCATTTAGCGTCTGTAAAAAGTGCGTTTGTACGTTGGAGGCGCCTGAAGATTCTGTGTCACTTTGAGAACTTCCCACCAAAGACAAACGTGATGGCAGCACAGAAAGAACTGAACTGACTGGATGCCTTTTATTTATATGTGTTTGTATTTATGAATGAAAATCACCCACATGTAATTATATCGGCGAAAACAGCGTGTCGCCGATATTATGGAATCACGTCGGTGTTTGTCCGCGTCCGCGTCCGCAGATCCTAGCTGTGAACGCGATAACTCAAAAACGAATTGCCGGAT
>JAVQKC010209119.1:0-13517 GCA_036025475.1 Philypnodon macrostomus | reverse complement strand
TTTCTGCTGCTGTAGTGGCGATGAAGGAGAGTGAGATGGTTCTGCTGCTGTAGTGGCGATGGAGGTGAGTGAGAGGGTTCTGCTGCTGTTGTGGTGATGGAGGAGAGTGGGATGGTTCTGCTGCTGTAGTGGCGATGAAGGAGAGTGAGATGGTTCTGCTGCTGTAGTGGCGATGAAGGAGAGTGAGATGGTTCTGCTGCTGTAGTGGTGATGAAGGAGAGTGAGATGGTTCTGCTGCTGTAGAGGCGATGAAGGAGAGTGAGATGGTTCTGCTGCTGCAAGTTCCTTCATTGTGCTTTTTACAATATCTTGTTGAACATGCTCCGAGCTTCTAGTTTATTAAGCTAGTAACTATTCATGGTGTATTGTGTAAACCAATGCAGGGTTTTCTACAGAATATCTTTGTTTGAGAATTTACCATAATCTTGAGTGTCTTGATTGGGCAGATGTTATGGTAAGATTATTGTGCAGTAAATGCCTGTGTAAAGAAATGTTGCTAAAGTTTAACTGAGGAATCACAAGACCGCGAGGCTCAGGCAATGGCATATCATCTGGTGAGTCACCCAATCCCTCTCCTCCTCGATCCAGATGGGTTTATATTTGGAGAAAGGCAAGAAAGCCTCGGGCGCCAAGTATCTATTAAAGTCGGAGGTGGCAGTGTAATGGCAGCAGATATACAGTGAATCATGGGCCACAGTTTGTTGTGGATGAAGATTGTGAAGTGTCCCTGGTTACTGGTTGTCAAAATGACAGAAGAGGATGTCGGCACTTGCATCCATTTTTTGGGAAAAATAAAAAAAGCAAAGCAAGAGGTCAAACTTCTGGTTGACTGTAACTTCTTTCGGGGTGCCCTGTTGTTGTATGTATATTCAGTCCTTTATAGAAATGATGTAAATATTACTGTGTAGATGACCACTCTGAAATTCCTCTCTAAGTTAACTTGAACGTATTCAAACAAACAAACCAGTCAGCCAATATTGACAAAAGCTTAAGGAGGCAGAGCAGGTTGTCCTCTAACAAGAAGGTTGTGAGTTCAATTCCCCTTCCAACCTCCATATAACTTGGATCTGTTGTTTCCTTGGGCAAGAGACTTAACCCACTTTGCCAATATACGAATGTGTTAGTGTTATTGTCTTTGTATTTGCTCGGTGGTAGTTGGAGAAGCCAGTATAGTAGGTGGTCAGTCTGCCCCAATGAGCTGTGACAAATAGTAGCTTACCACCAGCATGTATGTGTGCATGTGGAATGAATAAATAATAAACTTTGATATCAATTGTTTTGAGTGTCTAGGAAAGCAAAAATAAATTCAACATTATTATACTGATTTTGAACGTTCAGAAGACCCTTTTACAAAATACTGAACTGTCCCATTAACATTTAATATCATCAAGATATCGCTCAAAATGAATTGTCTTTTATCTAATACATTTTGAACATAACATTGTCCCTTTGATCAATTGCCTTCATATTAAACTAGTTATCTGTCACTGGTCTGGTCACTTTCTGTTGTTGGCACACTTACGTTAAAAGTTACAGTAAAGACAGTTCTTATGTATCACGGGCTGTGGGAAAAATAGATTTCTTCATTTTTATTTATTAATCTCTTCATTTTATATCACTCTGTACCACAATATTTTTTTTTTTGTAGGGTAGGAGTAATACAATCTATTAACCCTTGTATTATGTTGAAAAAAAATCAACGTTGATTTTGTTGCGCACTGTGTAAATCCACTCAGAATGGTCAAAAAACAGGTTCAACTCAGTGACTACTCTCAATGATGTAATCACACTGTTTTAATGAGCATGCTCAAAAAACACCTTATGGGCACTGAATTCATTCAGCTGCGAAGACAAAAGGAAGCTACAATATGGTTCAGTCCAGGCAGTTGAGCCACTTCACAAATTCACAATGTAATTTATTTGCTTAAGAAATGTATTGTGCAGTGTACATACAGCTTTTAAAATGTAAAGACCAATCTCAACGGTTAGCTTCAAGGACATTTTTGAAGGATATCTGTTCATAATTCTATATATTTTTCATTCTGATTAAAATGCTTAATTCAACCATCAGCAGAGTTGAGCCATTTTGAATAAATATATGGGGGAACAATATATGTCATTGTCAAAGAACTATATTATATTGGTAATAATGGATCAGTAGTTAGAACTCCTGTTTTTGAGCAAAAAGGTCATGAGATCTCGTGAATGTGTGTCTGTGTGAGTAATTTGTTAGTTTCCACCAAATTACTACATTGGCAGAAGCTTACTTCCCTCTTTCTCTCAGCCCACTCCCATAGACCTCCCACAACACCTCTCAGAGTCAAACCAACTTTCTGGAGACTTTGCCCCCTCTTGCCCTATCCCATCACGGGAGGTTTTGATTCACAGGACTGACAACCTTATTATGCAGCACACTTATTATTGATATTACACCGCAGAGGCACGGTTGCCATGGTCACCGAGCGAGAGACATTTAATTTTCTCTCCTCCATCATCATTATCTATGGGGCCATCTGTTGTGGAAAATGAATTCAGCCTCATTTGCATGACTGATAAGCACATTCTTTATCTGTCCCACAGAAGGTCATATGCCATGGATTTGGGGACCAGAGATTGAGAGAAAAAAGAGTGGTGGGGTGAACTGATGCGTGGTACCACCTCTATGATGGAGGTTGTCAGAGTGTCTACCAGAGCTTGGATGTGCACATGTGTCTGCATAATGCATAGACATGACTGTTTATGTATGCCCTCTTGTTTATACCCATGCCTTTGTTCTGTTGTTTGAGGCTTTTGAATTTACATACCCATGTGCTGCATATGCGTCTTTGCGTATAGCACCCATTATGACTGCCTGCTGTAATGGTGTCTGTGAATGTGTGTGAATCAAACAGTGTGTGCATAGTTAGGTAGGGGTTGTGTTAGGTGGGGTTAAGTTTGTATGGTAAATTACCCCGAGAGGCTAATCAGTACTGTATGTATCTATGTAGATTTTTGCTTTTGCTAGATTATTTCTAAGGCCCTGTCCACATGGAGACAAAAATGGTATTGTTTCTCGTAAAGGCAGCATCATTTTAGAACATATCTGTGTCCACTCGGGTTCTTGCAGCACCACTGAAACGCTGTAGTGTGTATGCCGGGCCCGTTGGTGGCGCCGTGACACTGCCGCGGAAACACTGGGCAGCGCCATGTTTGTTGTTATTGCCAGAGTGCAGCGGGTTATAAGAGCGAGGGCCTGCAACGTTATTGTTTCAGAAAAGAGGTGTATTGCCCGTGAACACGAATCGCAGATTTGGCGTTTTGAGATCTTTATACTCTGGGACCCGGTTTTAAAAATGATCGTCGAACGCCAATTTGTGGATGTAATGCCTAAACGATGAAATACCAGCGGCCTCACAACGCCCTTAGAGACAGAATGGTAAAATGCCCTTCTCCCAATGGTAAAATATATTGGGCAATAATAAATATAAACCATGCAGCCCAAAGACAAAAGTGGCAAACGTTATATTTAAAATGTTTTTGCCAGGTATATGGTCTCTGGTGCTAAGCTGTTGCCTTTAGTGACTTTGAGAGCATTTGTGTGCTGCTGTCCTTGTATCCCCCCCCCCTCTCTATTCAACCATCAAATTAAAAGTAATTTGAAAATTGAGGTAATTTTAAATCTTATTTCACCATAAAAATGTTTTTCCGTTAACAGAATTTTGGGCTATCAGCTTGTATTTCCACACAGCACACAATCATTACTCATTTGTGAAGCTGCTCATATAGAAAATATTGATTACTTTGACAGACAAGCAGTAATAAATGCAGGGGGTGTAATGCAGAGGATTCACGTCTCTAGTATCGTCTTTAATAATAGCAATAATAATGCATCAGATTTCTACTGCGCATTTCTCAACACTGAGAGCTACAGTATGAATTGATTGCACATACATTACGCATTCATACGCTTTTGGTGGTTTGGCTTTTGGATAGCTCATAGCCACAGTTGCTCATGGGCAGACTGACTGAGGCATGGTGACATACTGCACCATGTGGCACAATCACACTAACACATTCATAACACAGGCAAGGTGGAGTGTCTTGCCCAAGGACACAATGGCAGTACTACAGGGCACAGATGAAATGCCTAAACGCTCCCACCTCCTCTTTATAAGTATAGTTAAGTATAATGTGGCACGTTTGTTTTTGTACTATATTTATCCCCTGGAGCCACTGTTGTCTGTTATGCGTGTGTATGTGCAGGTAAAGTGTGTCCCTATAGGGTGTTGTGTGTGTGCTGTGCTCTGGTCTTTCATGTCTGGCACATTTGTCATCCCATTGCACAGATACTGGGCTGGCTCTCTGGTGCACAAATACAAACACAAATTGTACTGTACATAAGTAGGCTGGAGCTTGTTATTCCTCCTCTCCCTTAACTCCCAATACACCAGCAATGCAACCTTGTCTTCCTTACACTTCTCCCTTAAGGTATCACTCTTTTTGCTTCTTCTGCCTCTACCCAACACCCTCACCCCACCACCACCCGCGCTTCTCCCTTGGTCCCACTGAACAACAAGCTTTCACCTTCTCCCACGCTATCATCTCTAGTCCCCAAACGCCCTCGATTCTCTATCTCCTCCTCTTTTGGCTTCACCGATATCTCTTGCAACCTGATTTTTTTCCCCTTTTTTTGCTCCCCGGCATCACCAGCTCTAACTAATGCTCCCTCTATCCCTCCTGCAGCAATGCTCTGCCCTTCATTTAGCTCTCTTCTGTCTGCATGCAGCCACTTCACTTTACAAAACTTAATGTAATGGTAATGTGCTAGAATAACAACTGCATACATCCCATATGCACGTTTGTAATAGGCAACAGCTCAATACGACTTCATATTTGTTTTAAGAAAGACAAAACTTTTATATTAAAAAATTGTATTTCAATAACATTATATTGATCTTAAACTCTCTCCCAATGTATAGTCTATGTTTGTGCTTTTAAACCCAATAAAAACCTCCACACAATGACCACAGTGACATATTTAAATGTTGAAAACTATCAAAAATGTAGCTCATATTTGGTTAATCAGGTCAGTTTCAAAAAGATTTCTTCATTCAGTCTTTTGGTGTCATTAAAGCTTACCATGCTTAAAACCACATTGACTGGTTGCTTCATGAAGGCAGTGAAGCTGGTGTTTCAGCACCAGGAGCTGTCCACTGCCGCCACAGTGCTGATTGGTCAGTGCTGCTGAAGCTAAAGTTGGTAATGTTTTTAGCAGAGACGTTTTGCTATAGGTGTATTTTACGTAGATTTGGTAAAACGGGTTTAGTTGATAAAAAGTGAGAAAAGAGTTAATGGATACAAGGCCACATGCTAATGCTAATCCTTAATTCACAGGAGCAGGGAATGCAGACTTTAGCCCTGACTGCCCAAACAATGTCCTGTGGCAGCGGAGAGCCACGTGTCTTGTAAGTTTAGGTTCACAGCGACGTTTACTATTGACTAGCAATTTTACACGAAACATAGACACAATGTATAGGCTACAACACAATAATAGCATTTTTATTGGCTTGGCATTGACCATTGGTTTGTCTGTGCATTTCTTTAAGAGTGTGCAGTAAAGCTGCTAATTGTGCTTGATTGGCATTAACATACCAAATAAGTTAATTTGAAATTACTAATATTGAACACCCTCTGGGCATCTGTGTCCCAATGCACTAGAGTACTTATCATGCCTTCTTCCACCGCCTGGCAGCATTGTTGGAGAGCACTGTTTGTTGGTTCTGCAAAATGCTGCTGTATGGCATTTGATTTGTTTACTGCTTTGGGGGATATCAAAAGAATTTGCCTTATATACATTTATACTGAATTGAACAACACAGGCTTATGTCGAGGATGCTTTTGTGAATGTGCCTTTACTTCATTGCTGCTTATTGTCACAACTTAATATTGTGTTTTTAGGGTCAGTACTCCATTTTCATATATATATATGTCCCCTGCTGTTGAGAAATGAATACATTCACACCTCATGTATGTTAAAAAATGAAACTAATTTAAATCCTAATTATGACTATGTCTAAAGGATCATATTGAAATCATTGTGTTGTTATTCCTATTCTCATTCATGCATGAGTGCGCGTGAATGCTAGCATCTTTATGGGCTGGGCATGGCTATATTGTAAATATTGTCTCCTGCCTGGGCGGTATACATTAGCAGTGCTCATCACTGAACACATGGCTAGGACTGGCCTGATTCAATAGTCATTCATCTTGTGTGCCTTTAATTCTGGTGCTCAGCCAGCCTCGAAGCCTGAAATAAGGGAAAGCATTAATTAACAGCAAGGTTGCGATCAGCCACACTTCCTTTAAGTTTGCATCCTGGCTCTGTTCGCTTTGTGAATGATCCCAGGCCAAATAATGTGCACCCAACCACGAGAGGAGCTTTTTAAGGCGAAATATGTGCCTCCCATTTAAAATTGTACATTGCACATGTTCCACATGGTTCACCCCTCCACCTCCATCTCTACCAGGGCCCGTGGGAAGAACTGACTGTGGGAGCAGACAGTCTGCAGTCCTGAATAAATGTATAAGAGGAGAAGGGGAAGGGAGGGCACATTAGCAGGCAGCGCGAGAGCTGGGGAGGGAGAGAGCACATATTGAGTGTTGGAGGACATACATGCACAGTGTACAGAGAGAGCCAGATGCACAGAGAGAGAAAGAGAGGAAATCAGCTTATAGCACTGGGAAAGAAATACATCTCCCTGTGCTGGAGCTCAAACAGAGCTCCTCCACACTTCCCTCCCTCCCCCACATACACATCCACTCACAGCTCACAGCTTTAGGGTATACCAGTCGGCTTTGGCAGTCCTCTCCTTTGTTGTTTCTGCTATTGGTTAGTCTCAGCGGCAGTTCGGCGTGCGCCTCTTTTGCTGGGGTGGGTGCATGTATTAGTGTGTGTGGATCTGCCAGGCGAAGTGTGGAGGATGGCACTAGCGGTACCCTGGTAAGTCTGCCTGTCTTCCTTTCTCACTATCTTTGTCTGTGAGCTGTTCATCTGCAGTGCTCCTCTCTCCTCATACATCCACTGTTTCCTGCTCTGGTTGTGTCTGTGTCGGTCTGTGCAGTCCGCTCGTGTCCCGTCGCTGCTCTCGCCATCCCCGCTTCAGTCGCGCGTCTCCTCCACTCTGACGCTCCCTCTCTCTCTCCAGGCTGCGCCTCATTGGTGTGTCCTGATTCCCTTTTTCCATTAGGCTCAGGGCCTATTGGTCGCCTGCCTCCCAACCATTATCTCCGCTCCTCCACCCCTCTGTCATCTCTTCTGCCGGCGCGCTGACTCCTTTCCCCGTTCTCAGTCTCTCAAGTCGTAAAAATGATTTGCATGCAGGAGCCGAGCACAAGTTTGCGACGAGAACAGTAAGTGAACAGAATAGTGTAAGAAGAAATCGTGTTACAAAAGGAACGCTCACTGGAGAGCAGGAGGAAAGTTAGGAGAGAACTGCTGTTGGTAGGTAACTTGTCTGTGTGGTGTACAGCAATGTGGTGTATTAGCTTGTGATGTCAGTTGTATATTCAGAATTGTAATATTGAAAGTATATACTGTAATATTACACTGTGCAGTTGCATTGTCACTGTTGTTTGATGTTTTGGAGTTGTGCACATGACTTTCCTTCACTTGCATGTCAACACTTCTGACATTGATTGAATCTGATATTTTGGTAGTTAATAGTTGTGAGTTAGTTTGTATTGTCAAAGACTTTTGGCTCATGTTAAGAAGTTTATTTGGCAGTTTTTTTGTAGACAGATTTTGGCGTATGTTTATTTTATCTATAGATACAGTTCCCCCCCCAAAACTGTGATGATTTTATTTTGTACTTTTACTGTCATATAGTTAATAGTGCAGTTGCAGTTAAGCTGTTTGTGTAAGTTGTATGTAAAACAACCCAGCACTGATATATTGCACATTGTCTACATTGGAGTTTTGTGTTTTTTTTTAAAGTATACAGATGATTTCGTTTGCTCTTGTGAAAGCTTGTCGTGCTCACATGTGTTGCGTGTACAGAAGGCATATTATGTGTGCTTCAGCATGTTTTATTTTGTCAGGTTCAACAAAACATACAAAAAAGTCCAAAACTACTCTGCTCTTTAACCTAAAGTGTGTCTGAGTCAGCTTGTCTACTGATGAACATGAGGTTTGATGAAGTAGTGTGAAACTCTCTGTTGATTTTGGATATTTACATCAGATTATTGTTTATATATAGTTTACTTTATTGAACATTTGGGCAAACTAACAGGGCTAATCTTCATGTCCTTGCTGTTGAATCTAAATGTATTGGATCTGCTGAGAGGACCAGGCTGGCTTGGCGTGAGGTGACACCATGTTCTTGGGGATGTTCCTTTAGCTACAGAAGGGGGAAATGTCTTGCTTGTTAAGGAGAGTCTTGTGTGCGTGTGTCTGTGTGTGTCTGCGTGCGTGTTTGTGTGTGTGTGTGGGGAGCTGCTGTGCCTGATGTGCTTTGCTGAGCGAGCCGGGCGGACAGGCAGACAGCTGAATGTGATTAAATTATAGTGGGAAAGCACGCTACCGGGTCTTACTGGGACCAACATCGCAGGAACCCCCCTCCTCCTGCCTCCGTCCTATCATCTCTTTCCCTCATTTTCCCTCACTCTCTCTCCCCTTGCCTGTCTGCGCTCAAGGAGGAGACCCTAGCCCCTAATAATCACAACAGTCTAGTCAGAGCTGGAGGGGAGAGGAAATTGGTTGTTGATAGCGATGCTGAATATAGACTAGTAAGGTCATATCAAATGCACTGGCACACTGTACATTCAAGTGTATCTCACCTATCTCGGATTTCTGAACAAACCACACCATAGAGGGAAAATTATAAGGGGTTTGTCTGTGTTGTATGGCTGCACAAGAAACATGGTATATGTAAGTAACAAAGTTTGATATTGTGACTGAGTATTTTAGATAGAGAGTTTAATTGAAAATGTCAGTCAGTAAATGTACTAGTCAAAACTGAGTGCATTTATTCAATTAAAGTCAATTATGTGTAACGAGTACTAAAGTGGAACTAAACGAGGAATAAACTAGGTCTAAAACAAGGACTAAATAAAGACTCGAGCGGGCTTTTACAATATTTTATTTTTACAATATTTTTCTTGATGACAACTAGATCGCGATGTGGATATTGTTTGCTGATGTTGCCATAATGATGCATTTTCAATCATGTTATACAGCGCACATTATGGTATCCATTAAAGGACAGAGTGTATGTGCGGCCTTGAGCAGACATGACCACAGACTGAGCCAGCGGTTGAAGGTAGGGGGGCTGTCTCCTCTCCAGACTCACTTGGGAAATACTGTATGTCCCTTATTCTTAGCAGCCTAATGAATGAGCAGAGGAAAGCCTCCTGGGGATCCTCTACATGCAACTGGCAGAGGCGGGGGTTGGTGGGGGCAACCAGGCACTAATATTAGCCTCCATGTTGAGTGCAGCACATGGATAACTTTTCTATACACTGTGCTTAGTCTATGTGTGCCAGATATTTCTATAGCATGACTGTGCGTTGAGGCAGGTGAACTGACCTGTCACTCACCTGTGTCTTTACACATTACATGTAAGAAACACACATGTGCGGGATGTCACACTTGTTTGATTGATAAAAAACCTAATGTAATTTGTAGGGCTGACAGCCTTTAGTCGCTTAGTCGACTAATCATTCAGTGAGGTCTTACCCTGTATTTACACCAAGGCGTATCGTGTAGGAGTAGCTTAAGCAGATCGTATTACGTGAATCAAACAAAAGCAGCAATTTACACGAGACACGTTTCTGCAGTGTCACGTATATATCTGCCCACTGTGTTTTACATTGAATCCCCGTAATTTGGGTCAAACAACAGGTAACACAAATGTATTTCAGAAGATGGATCAACACAGGGTCGTTTATATAAGTATAATCATTTACTTACCCCCAAAAGTTGTCACTATACAGGACCATGCCTTCTCTTTCTGTTTATAATTCTGGTAAAACAGGTGCCTGCCTGGGTCATAAATCAACTTAATTCCCTCAAACATTGTTGCTTTGATGTGAAGTTCACCACTACCTGCTTCCGTGCCTTTATTTTGAAAGTGTAGCAAAAGTTTATTTTCTTAACTCCGTGCCTGTACTTCCTGTACGCCCGGCCATATCAGGACATTTCTGTGGAAACGCGGCAGATATGCTCAGAAATAATTTCAAGCCTTTCCTGAGCGGCGTGGAGCGTAGTGCTGCTGGTGACACATGTGTAATACTCGCCTGGTGTGAACTGGCCTATTGATTAAAACAGAAAGCACTGTACACACGTATGCAGTTACACGCTGCTTACGCTCTGGAGTAAAGTCGCAGTTAGTTGACTAAAACTGTATTGGTCGAATTTACTCTGCATTACTTCATCTGGTCTATCCATCTTCTTCCACTTATCCGGGGCCGGGTCGCGGAGGCAGCAGTCTAAGCAGGGATGCCCAGACTTCCCACTCCCCAGACACTTCCTCCAGCTCTTCCGGAGGAATCCCGAGGCGTTCCCAGACCAGCCGAGAGACATAGTCCCTGAAGCGTGTCCTGGGTCTCCTTCCGGTGGGACCTGCCTGAAACACCTCCCGAGGGAGGCGTCCAGGGGGCATCCGAAACAGATGCCCGAGCCACCTCAGCTGACTCCTCTCGAGGTGGAGGAGCAGCGGCTCTACTCCGAGCTCCTCCCGAGTGACCGAGCTCCTCACCCTATCTCTAAGGGAGCGCCCAGCCACCCGTCGGAGAAAACTCATATCGGCCGCTTGCGTCCGAGATCTCGTCTTTTCGGTCATGACCCAAAGCTCATGACCATTAATAACAATCAGACGTGTCCACAAGACAAAACAAAACTTGAACGAAAAGGAGCCGAGAGAAGAATATATCTTATGTTTTCTGCCCCTTTTTAACAAAAATATTTACTTTTCTCAATTCATTTAAAGGTGTAAAAGTAACTGACCCTGTTCTATGATGTAAAGTCAGGGGGAGGGACTGAAGTATTTCACCGTATCATACATGAAGCTTGTTGTATCAAAATGCATGCCTATCTGGTCTTTGAGTAGTCAGAATGTGCTATGAGCTCTTGCGCACTATAATGCCACATTCAAACTTTGTATTTCAGGGCCAAGGTAGTCCTTGCAAAACGCTTTCAGAGGTCAAATAAAAAATAACCTGCATTTGTTACGACCTTCAAGAAAGTCTAAAGATTTTTTAACTCTGACAATCTTGATCTATCCATCATTTAAGTATGAAATGCTTTCACTGAATTATAATACAATGAAATATATATATGCAAGTCTTCAGAAGAGGGCCTTTCATGATGCTTTTTTGAGCCTCTCACACAAGCCTGTCCGTGAGCCAGCACACACACAAACACATAGATTAAGTGTCCAACTGTCATGGCCGCCAACAGAGGGTTTCCTCAGATGTAGTGGCTGGATTTAGAGTGAGGGGAAATGCAAATGGAAGTGTCATGTGTGGCCAGCAGCGAAAGGTCAGAGATACGGAGAAGCCCTGCCAATGCTAAACATGTACCCAACAGCTGAGCACCATAAACTCATCCGTGTTCAGGCTGCGTGGCAGAGAGAGGCTCACATGTTCGTAAACAAAGTCAAGGGTCCCACTCCCAAAAGAGGTTTTTAAAAGAAGTCACTCACCCGGCCATAGCAGCAACATCAAATCAGACTTTGTGTGGGCTGCAACACCACTCAAAAGCTCAACTACTGTTCGTCAAAATGGTAACTCAAAAATCTGATTTGATGTTGCTGTAGAGCAGGGGTGCCCAAAGTTGGGCCTAGTGGCCAAAGTTGGCCCGCCAAGCCCCAGACATCCCAGAATTTATGGATACTAAGTCCAGTTATTGAATGACATGGGCTGAATGTCCAGATTTAAATGATCAGATTTGACTGGATTGGTAATATATATATATAAATATAAATATATTAACTGGATATGTGTCAAAAACTATTTTATTGATTCTTCATTATGTTTAGACAATCTTAGTCCACATGAACGGGAATGTTGACTCTTGATGTTGACCCCAGAACCAGAGATGATCTATTACTACACAAGCTTGAAATGAATACATATGTAGACAATGATGTCATAGACAATCAAATATCACTTCAAGCCTTTTTACAGTGTTGTTTCCAGTTTGATGGAATAGATTACTTTTGAAGGTTTTTAGGATTAAAGGGGCCAGGGACAATATTGGGATATTAAAGGGGTCCTCTTTGGGAACGTCTGATCTAAAAGGCTATACTTGCTTTAGGCACTTTCTGAATCAGTCAATAGACTTCTGTATATCTGAAGACATCACTTGTGTCCAAAAGGCCGCTACCTCCCTGGTGTTTACTGTTACCTGTTTGTATCCAGTCTGGCACACACAGAGTGAGAGCTGCTGTCTCTGGGTGATACCTGTTTGTACATGCAGCTGCCGTCTCTGTCTTCGACCAAGGTGAATGAAAAAGAACCCAGTGTTGTTTCTCATCTCTGTGTTGCTTAAAAACACCCATCCCTAAGTAACCACAGCCTAGCAGCACTGAAGAATTATCTTCAGATTTTGTGTGATTGATTTACTGCTCATGTCTGGCCCTCTTTCAACTCTCAGTTCCCTTTCATACTGTTTTCATGGAAGCCTTCATCCAAAGAAGTGGACAAAGCAGTTTTTTCCAGGTCCAGACTTTGATGGGGTAATGAGAGTTAGCACGGGCCTCCAAAGTGCACTAGACTTCTGGCTAAAAACGCAGTAAACAGTCATTTTCAAATCAAAACTGAGAGGTATTTTCAATGGGATTTACTGATTAGTTTGTTATATGTGGAAGAAAGGACTAAAAGCCTGCAGACCTACTGAAGACCCGGACATGATTTTGAAACTGAAATATTTTGTCTATTGAGCTACAAAACCATGAATCATGAACCAAAATCATGAAGTTTTTTGTAATCATCAAAGGCAATGGCTGGTTAGTCGCATGGGAGACATACTAGGGGAAATTAGAGTCACCGATTCTCAAAACACATGTCTTTAGACGGTAGAAGGAAGACGGAGAGAACCCGCAATAACACAGGGTGCACATTGTGAGTGACCTTGTAGTGTTATGTTTGTTCTGAGAAGCGTTCTAGAGACCTATACTGGTTATTTCTAGAAGCCTAAATTTGCCAATACCTTATCCAAGAACTCAAGTGAGATCTTGTTTGAAATGTAACTCACCCACACAATGCAGCAGTAAATGTCAGACATCGTAAAAAGATGTTTACTGTACAATACGAGCTGATGTCAGAGGAAAACATGAGCTGTACCTGAGACTAAACCATGGTGTACAGTAATCCAGTGTGGGTGTGGCCTTTTCTGTGACCTGCTGATACTGCAGGGCTGAATTAGTCCTGGTTTAGTCCTGGTTTAGTCCTGGTTTAGTTCTCATATACAGCCGACCTGGTTTAGTCCTGGTTTAGTTCTCATATACAGCCGACCTGGTTTAGTCCTGGTTTAGTTCTCA
>JAVQKC010209072.1:0-11404 GCA_036025475.1 Philypnodon macrostomus | reverse complement strand
ACCAATATTGTGCGTATAGCTAACTACCGATGCAGTTTGACTTAGCAATTGCCCAATCATCAGGCCTGAATAAGGTCACGTTGCCAGGCCTGTTAGAAGGCACATGGTGACACCAACTTAAAATCTGATTGGTTGAAATATTAAAATTGACTATATATGCTAATGTGGCAATTCAATGTAGTGTGCCAATAAAGCCTCTCGAGGCCTCCCAAGCAAACCTTTTTGACTTTGACCCTGCCTAGCAACAAAGGGTAGCTGAAATGATTGGTTATAATGCTCTTATATGAAAATACATCTCTGGAAGTAGGCCTTCCTACAACCGGATTAAAATGTTCAGTGCCTTAATTTTGTTGTAATCAGACTAATACTTAATTTCCATGTCTATACGCAAACAAGCTGACTACTGTTTATTCAGTACACATTTTGCTTAACGTGTCATACCCGGAGATCCTCACAATAGACAATCCTCTATGTGTGGTTTCATATTTGTTTTTAGCCGTTGATATGGAGGCATTGATTAAAAGTTCCCTGGAATAATATTGTGTTTCCAGCATTTGTGGTTTTCCAAACATGAGATGTGGTTTAACTGTACGCTGCTTCTTCTCCAGCCGACTATAGTGCAGTGACCTTTCACAGCCAACCTATTCCCATTGCTCTCATAGTTAAGCTACTGAGGAGGAAACAACAGGCATCTGGGTTTGGCCCAACTACCATGATAAACAGTAAACACAAACCACATACACTTTTACTGCATGGAGTCCTTACACAAGTTTTATGAATAATGTCCATCAGCCAGTTGTCAGCAACAGCGTTAACTTGGTTTGTCAAAAATGTCAAAAAAGTAATGGTCTAATTGTGGTAAAATGTTCAAGAAAGCTCAGTAATAAAAAATAAAAATAAAAATTTGAAAGGATTGTGTACCATTGTGAGATAAGTTTGTATTGAAGTTGGCATGGCAATTTTTCTCTGCAGAAAAGTGTTTGGGGTATTTTGGTGAGATTTTTGGAGATACCAAAAAATAACTGCATAATTACATAATATTCAAAGAAAACAAAGCTATACAAACTGTGTGTATCGTCACCAGGTTGGATTTAAAAATAAATGTTGTGTCAACTCTGCACTCAACAGTGTAACTTTAGACTTGAATCATAGGTTCTGAGTAAATCTAACACAACTGACTTATTTCAATTTTACATCACAATGTTGTTTTGGTATAAATGAACAATATGGCTTTGTGTCTAAAAACCTCACACTGCATTTAATCTCCACTAAGGAACACTGACATGGCATGTCTGCCAGTCTGCACCCTCCAACCTCCAATAGGTAATGTGGCTTAAAGTGTCTTGTCTAGTGACACAACAACAGTGTGCACTCACTATGCAGGGATTTAAAACAGTGTCGGTTGCTGGACAAATGCTTACCCACTGACGAAACTTCTCCAATTCACAGTGGGTCTTTATTTACTCCTGCCAAACATTACATACACATTTACTGTGACAGACATTAGGACAACTTATACGGGTAAGAATATGAAGTTATGTACATTCATATCTGTTCTAATAGAAATATGTTAAAAATGTAGTGATAGCGACGTAGTGCATCCATTGGATTTACATCAAAGTATTACTTTAAATTAAATCAAAAGCATTACTCACCCTAAAATTAACTCTAAAAATCTAAATCTATGTTCCTTAGTGTGGCTGGTTCTACGACTTATAGTCAGGTGTGACTTATAAATCAAAATATATATAATTATTATGGTTCGCAAACCTTTACTTTAAAATGCAGACTTTCCGTGAAGTGCTCACTGCTGTTGCCGCGACAACAGTGGCGTGAGAGAGTTATTTTGGTTTCATGTGGAGAAATGCTTCAACTTTAGCGGCTTGTTTTACCGTTAAAATGGACAAATATATTCACAAAACCAGATTATAAAGAGAGATGGTAGTAATGATATAAAGTATTACAGAACGTATTAAACTATTGACTGCACAGGAGCCTGCTGCTATAGCGTAGGACCCTCACTCATTTCTTACGTTTGCACTTCTTTGCATCTGGAGATGTCTGCGCAGGGGTGTGTGTTCTTGGTCTTTGAGTTTGGGAAGCGCAACTTATAGATATTTTTTCCTTTTCATGACGCATTCATGCGACTTCAGTGTGACTTATAGTCCGAAAAATACGGCATTTTATTAAATCTGTTTGTGTTACAAAAATCCATACTTTTACTTATTTAAGAAGCAAAAATGTAAGTTCATTTGTGTGTGACTGTGAGTAGTGAGCATATTTATTTGTTATTATTTTCATTGCAAGATAAAGCCAAATTTGTGCTCCAGTTCACGCACACACGAAAAATACCCACTCCAGCCACAAGGTGTCAGTAGAGAAACAAATAAATATTTTTTGGCATAGATCAAGAGCATTGTTGGGATCCAGGGGGAAGAATAATGTCTTGGTGAAGGTCCCTGCTTTCTGAGTGCTTCTTGTTTTAAACTAATAATATAATAATAGTGTGAGATTTTTTTTTTTAAATCTGGTCAATTCCTTTGTCTTTGAAAAGCATTCATGACTGTAACTCTTTGCTCGTTAGTCTTCCTGTCACTAGTGGTATTTTCTTTGTTTATTAAGATTAATTGGGAAACCCCTTTAAAACACTTCAGGGACACATTTAAAGTCAGTAGGAATTAGGATGCTTTGACCTCATTTAAGTGGGTACCTTTGTGAAAACCTGAGCAGAATTTTTCACAGCTATAGTGTTAGTTCATTTCACCTCAGTATCCATCTGTCCCGCCATGCAACATTTAGCTCAAACGCGTCATGACAATGCACTCAATCCTCCCACACTTACAGATAACCGGGACAGTGACGGAGAGGTGCGGTCATTTATCCCAGGGAGATGGCATATCGGAATGGGGATCCTCCTACAGCTGTCTGAGCACATTTCTCACCCGATGAGCGTTTATGAAGTTTTGCCGAATGCAACATGTGTGTGATGGGTGATTGATGCTGTTAGTCATTCATCATCTCTATGGCTTACATCCTGAACTTGGCTCGCATTCATAATTGTGAACAGGAGAAGCCTTGTAACAGATATTAAGTACTTCTTTAACATGACAGAACAGCTAGTAACATTTTTACTAACATCATTTAACTCAGCAGTGAGCCTTCTTAGGTACATTTTTACCCAGTTTTTAAAGACAGACTTCTCTGCCAAGTTATGTTAAGATTGTTTGTCTGTCTGAGTTAAGAGTGCGCAAAAAGAATATGTGACATTTGGTTTATGTCCAAGAAATAAAAAATATTTTTGGGTGAGACAATATATTTCATACTGTTGCAAGATATATGCAGCTGCCACAGTTCATCCAAAACAGTTCTGTACAGGATAAACTGGTGTGTCTTCAGAGCACTGTGCATTGAGAAAAAGAGCATTTACCCCTGAAAAAGAAGATGTCTGGATTGACCTATATCCATGCATTAACATGTGCAATGTATGATCAAGCCTCTGTTCTATCCAATTATAACTCCTAACTACAGTCACCCCCTTTCATGTTTGTTCAGCACTAATGTAATGTAATGTAATAGGCTTGGGCCACACTCGTTAATCCAGTGCTATTGTCTATTGTCATTGAACACTTTTTTCTCCCTGGCTGTGCAATCATACATTTTCTCAAACGTGTGACATTTTGCCTACCACAAACCTTGCTTTTTCACAGTCTAGCCTCATTTATTCATTTATTTTCATGGTGATTGAACTTTAATCATGTTGAAGGCTAACTGCTCGACTGTGACTGCAGTTAGAGTTTCTGAATAACCAGACAATTAACATAGCCTTATCTGTTTCTGGTTTTAGCAGTGGTAGTTATCAACATTGGCCTTTGCTTCTAATATGCTTCACACAAACACTACTCTTATTAGAATTTCATTAAATTCTGGTTGAACCCAACTCCGCAAGAGGGTTTTTTTCTGGTGAGATTTTTTCAAATTGTTACTACAAAAGTTAGCATATTTAGACTGTCTGATAAAACTATAAAAAATAATAAATAAATACATTCTGTAACATGGCCCATTCATCAGCTGGTACAGTCCAACTTCATATACTGTACTTTTCGCACTATAGGGCGCGCTGGATTATAAGGCGCACTGTCAATGAATGGTCTATTTTCGAATTTTTTTCATATATAAGGCGCACCGGACCATAAGGCGCATTAAGCGAAACAAAACTTTATTAAACGCGTTCACAATAACTCTCAACTCTTCAAACGTTAATGGTGTATTCACAATAACTTTCAACCTCGTTCATTTGTAACACGTAAATAAACACAGTCTGATACCGCTAAATCAAACGTTAGCGTATTCACAATAACTAACAAATTTATTCAGTTTTAACACGTAACATACAACACAATACAGTCACTTTTTCAGTTTATTCCTCGTCCACAAATCCCTCAAATTCTTCATCTTCAGTGTCCGAGTTGAACAGTTGGGCGATTACGGCACCCAGCATGCCCGGATCCCCCTCGTCATTATCCGAGTCTGTGTGAGCTTTGTAGTTTACCGAAGTTGTACCAAAACATTTTGACGGAGCGCCTTGAGCGCCGTGTGACGTTTGGAGGTCAGTAAGCACAACCAGAATTAATCCATATATAAGGCGCTCCGGATTATAAGGTGCACTGTTGGTGTATTAATAATAATAATCACAATTGTTAGCAACCCTGGTCAATCATTATGATAACTATATGGTGCTTTTGAATGCGAGCGCACCTATTCACTAGCATCTCCCACACATTACATAAAGAAAAGCAGGCACAAAAAAAAATCTGAATTTTCAAGTCCGATTGAAGATTTTCAGTGTCTAATAGACAGCATCATTAAATAAATCTTACATTTGTTTCCCCATCGCTGTCCAGCTCAAAACTCACTTATCTTACCTTCTCCATTTCCAACTTTTGGCAGAACAAAGCGGCTCTTTCTTCTCTTAAGGGTATTGAGATGTGCTGTCAGAGACGATGATTCAATAAGCCTCCACTATTATTGTTACCTGATCCATGGGCTCGCCATTGTTATAAAACTCTTCACACCGGGCTGCTGCAATGATCCACGCTAAATGGAAAAGGCAATGTATGACTAAACTCAAAGGGGAACGCTTCAATTGAGAGATGATATGTTACTCTGTTAGTGGATGTATGTTTGACCAGCGGCACTTGTAGCTTCAAGGGTGCTCGGTCCCCTCTGCCAGTTTTTGAAATGAATACCCTCTGCACTAAGGAGGATCAGCAGGCAAGTGGTTATGTAGTTGGGTAAACATTATTAGGGAAATCTCTGACAGATATACAATTAAATGCTGAGACACTGAATCTTGCAGACATTCATAATTGAAATCTGTGTATTCTTTCTTTCAAAATATTGAATCATTACATATATATGGTACTAAATGGTCCCGTCGACAGCAAACGCATTGATATTATAATTTTTCAGGGATCTCAACCAAAAGCATTTGGCGTCAAAATATGGCAAATTAGGTATGCAAATCAGATGAGTTGCTGTGACGACCATTGAAAGAAATGGAGCAGCCAGAAGGGTCTTTCTTTAAATAGGTGCTTTATTGATCTCCTGGGAAATTCAGTGCACAATTCTGTATCCACCATTTTATTTATGTTTTTACTTACATACAAGACTTTCTCGTTATATAACATTTCAATAAGAACGTACTTCTACTAAAGTTAACTCTACTCTGAGATAACGCTTGTCCTTTATTTAGCTGTTGCCCGTTGAAACAGGCTCATTTGTAATGGACTGATTTTAATGTGCTCTCTAGTTTATTAGTGTTTATTAAATTATGGCTTGTCAGACATTAGGTTACACAAAACACTGTTGCTAACCCTGACACGACTTTATATCCATTAGATTGTTTATGAATGTGTTATTTTGAGCCTTGTTAATGCTTTTAGTGGCATTTAATTAAAACAGCAGCATTTGGTTCATTTAAGTTCAGGTCTTGGTTGAGCATAACGTTGTGTCTTTTATTTATTTGTTTGTTCGTTTTGAATTTATTTGTTGTAAACTATTTTGCCCAATAAAGACATTTTATAGCTCCCCATCATATTTCATCTTGGCCATTTGACATTATTTCTGCTTTTACTGAATATTTACAATGCTTTTTACTTTGTATAAAAAAAATTTTTGACTGGGCAGTATATTGTATCCATAATTTGCAGTTTCATTTTATATTATTTTGTGCTTTATGTTCAGCCTTCTTCCAAGGGAGCCATATTCACAAATTCATAAATAGAAAGCCTTTAAATCATTCTGGCAGCTGGCACTGCGGTTTTCAAATGGCACTTGTTTCCCAGTGGTCAATGTCACGCAAACACAAATAAATGAATATAAATTGAGGCTGATTTTACAAGCACATGACTTCCTTTTATAACTGAACCTTTGTTGGCACTCCAGGATTTGATTACACTTGGGTGCCATGTGTGCATACTAATGATGTGAAGGACTTGAAAGTGCCCACGCTTGATTGCAGCATGCGGTTAATAATGAGGCATTTATACAGCTGGACAATAGAGTCAGGTTGGGCATGATTTGATCAAAAAAGAGACAATAAAGGTGAAAATTGTAGTTTCATGCTGTGGTCAATTTTGAGATTTAGGGCCAATTAGCTCTATTAACGTCATACCATACTAAAAAAAGAGAGAGAGAAAAAAGAAACAGTCCAAATTAGTCCATTACATACAGTACTTCATGTGTTTACATTTCCACAGTCAGTCAAATGTTATTCCATTTTTGGCATTGGTAAAACAAGGCTTTTTTTGTATTTACTAATTGAAACTTTTGTTAGTCTGATTCAAAATTCGATACACAATCATGGGCATTGAGGAAAAATGTTAATTAATCCAAAAAAAGAAGTGGGTTCTGGCATGATTCATAACACAGTCACAATTGTGGGAGCTATAAAATGTACTTTCTTCTGCTGTCAATAAACCGTAAAGTAGTTTGGGTTTTGTTCCAATTAGTGCATATTCTGATTATTTAGACAATGTCCGATGTGCATATATAGTATATATAGTTTTACTCTAGTTACCTGTAGTGTCTTACCTTCAAAACTTGACTCAGATTATTTAAAACAACATTGGTCTCACAGGGAAAAGAAAACAAATCGTCCAAATTCTAACAAATCGCTGCAGCTTCAGTGGACTCGGTCCCAGTGGCTTTTCGTATAAATTGGGGCATAATGTGGTGGTAAGTCAAAGCATTTCTCATTTTTTTATGGGACAAACTCAATGATGTGGGTTGGAAGACACACACATACACAAGTGCACTTAAACTGTCTGAGGCACATGGCTACGCTCCACCTCCATTCTCGTCATCAGGGTTGCAGTTGGACAGTGATGGTAGAAGTGGGATATAAATGGCCCACGGAGGAAGCACTCCCAATGGGAACATAACAATATTCAAGCAGCTTCAAGGTATAATCTGTGTTGGCTCATGACCGGGACTACCGAGTGACTGGATTGCTCTCTGCTGTCCTTTCTTTGTTTTTCAGATGCCCCATCACCACCTCAGTAGCAGATCCATCCCATCACCACCTCAGTAGCAGATCCATCCCATCATAAACTCAGTCGCAGAACCAGCTCACCATGCTATTACCACTTCTGCCCCAGATCCATTTTGATCCCCACTAATTCTGAATTGAGCAGCAGAACCATCTTTCAGCCCACCACCTTAGAGGCAGAACCATCTCAATCTCATGTGAACCATCACCATCTCACCATCTGCACTCTTGGGCTATGGTAGAAGATTTAATGGCTCATAGAGGAAGTATTTCCTCCATCACCAACTCAGCAGTAGAGATATCTCACCCACCCCACTTTCCTCCATTACCACAACAGCAGAACTATCTTACTCTCTGCCCCATCACCACCTCAGCTTCAGATAAATTTCACTTTTCTTAGCAGCAGAACTATCTCACCCATCTCACTTTCCACCAAGACCACCTCTATAATAGAACCATCTTTCTCCTTTCCATCACCATCTCAGCAGCAAAAACATCTCCTCAATCACTACATCCAATCATGTCAGCGTCATAACCATCTCCTTCATCACCACCTAAGCATCAAACCAACTCCTTCTCTGCCCCATCTCTGCACCTGCACTTTGATAGGGCTTTATCTAGACTGTGATGGTAGAAGAGATATATAAATGGCCCATAGAGGAGGCATTCCCAATGGGCACATAGCAATATTCAAGCAGGTTCAAGGTGTAATCTATGTTGGCCCATGGCAGGACTAATGAGTGACTGGAAGAATAGAAGTGGGGGGGTGATTATATTTTACATACTAACCTTGGCAACTGGGCTTGTCCTTTAATGACGGCATAATTCAGCATTCACCTTGGGAGGCTGCCATGGGTTTTGGTTTATGAGGTCACCGGGGTAACCTCAATCATTCAAGTGCATGCTCTGTCTTTGCTTCACTGGCTTCCTTTCACAAGCACACACACACATAAGCTATGTCTAACCCGGCCCTGTGTTACTGATAGGCCGACTGCCACCATCATCAGAGTCGCCTACGGGCAGAACAGGTCAGATCACAATCTTCACTTTATACTAGCTAGCCCTCCCCTGGTTTGAGATCCTTGAGCCGATACCAAACATGTGAGTGAACTGATAGTCATGCATATAAAGTTGGATTATTGATGCCTTGTAAAATATAGGGTTTGGATTAAAAAGTTTTTAAAAGTAGTGATCAAAGATTTCTAACTAATGTCCTAGTGAGTAAGTGAGGCCCATAGTTTCTGGGATGTGTTCAAGTTTGACCATTATCAAGAATAGGCAAAAGATATTGAAGAAGAAAGAAGCACACTCATTAAATACTGTTCAACTCGACTCGTGAAAACTCAATCTGGATTTTGAGAAAAGTCTGCAAAAAGAGCATTTACCCTGGAACTAGACAATGAATGCATTGAGTCCAGCTAGCTGTTGTATCTTTACCATGTAGATAAAGGGGCCAAAGCCTTGTTTGAGGTCTGAGTGTGATTCTGGTTAGTATCTTGTTTTAAATCCCCAACTCTAGATTCAAAGTCTTCGATCAGTGTAGATTATTAATGCAGTGAATTAAAAGATTTCTGTCTCTTTGCTCAACATTTCACTTTTTCGTGTGCTGAGCCCTTATTGCTGTTTTGCTTAACTTCTCTCGAATCTTTCTACAGTGAAATCCCTACCTCCAGTCATGACTAATTGATACTAGATCCTATTACATATTGATCAAAAACAGGCTGTGCCACATCCAAGAACATGGTCTAATTAGATTATGTATATTTTGTATGGCTCTTTTGCAATACAATACAACATGCTGATGTATTAAAATATACATTATTCAAACAGATAATCAATGCGGTTGATTTAATTATTTTTCAGTCTGCATTGGAGGCTGGGCCGTTGCTGTAGATCCATGTATTTTGACACCCTTTCACTCTCACTCTCCTCCATCACCACCTCAGCAGCAGTACCATCTCACTCTCCTCTATCGCAACTTGAACAGCAGAACCATCTCACACTCTCCTCCATCACCACCTAAGCCGCAGAACCATCTCACCTCACTCCATCACCACCTCAGTAGCAGAATTAGCTCACTCTCTTCCATCATCATCTCAGCAGCAGAACCATCTCACTCTCTTTCATTGCTACTTAAACAGCAGAACCATCTCACACTCTCCTCCATCACCACCCCAGCAGCAGAATATATCACCTCACTCCATCACCACCTCAGCAGCAGAAATATCTCACTCTCCTTCATCACCACCTCAGCAGCAAACCCACCTCCCTCTCTTCCATCACCACCTCAGCAGCAAAACCACCTCACTCTCTTCCATCATCATCTCAGCAGCAGAACCATCTCACTCTCTTCCATCACCACCCCAGCAGCAGAATATATCACCTCACTCCATCACCACCTCAGCAGCAGAATTATCTCACTCTCCTTCATCACCACCTCAGCAGCAAAACCACCTCACTCTCTTCCATCATCATCTCAGCAGCAGAACCATCTCATTCTTTTCCTCCATAACCGATACAATACAACATCCACTTTATTATGTCACTTTTTTGTTTGACCACACTATTTTTCACAACATAATCTTTACATTAAACATTAATATCTTGATGTGTTAACACTAAACAAACTGAACAATGAAATGTAGCAAAAATACTGTGGATTTGCCCATCACTACTGAATACCACTATTACTAACATTTGAGTCTCTCCTGGCTGAAAAATGCTCTTGTGGAACTGCAGAGAGTTGTTGCCAACAAATTGAAATGTATTAACAGTACCTGACTCACTCTGGCACATAGTAGCTACAGTATAAGTATGCTTGACTCCACAAATAGGCATACCGCTGGAGTTTAGTGAATGTAGTGAACCAGCCAGTGCTCCGTACATGTGGCGCGGGCGAACAGGCCAGGAGTTTGCATTTCGAGTGCATGAAATCATCATTCACCACTTGTTATGTTGACTCTGTTAAGTGTGCACATGGCCACAAATGTTAGACACACAAGTGGTAAAGTTAAACAAGGGTTCACTAAATAAACAGTTTTTTAATTAAAACTATTTAAATAGGTGGAAATCCTGCAAGCTTAATTTTTGTTTGGGCTAGACTAATACATTTGGATGGTGCTTGTAAAATTAATAGGACTGAAAAATGTAATACTTAGAGAAATTAATGAGAAACACAAAGTTAGATGTTGCTAGCTATTAAAGCACTGTCAGACATACGTATGTATACCATAGTGTATATCTTATTAAAACTGTTGATATAGCACTATATTATACAGAAAATCTTAGTATTTTTTAAAATATAGTTTTTGTTTTATATTACATCAGTAAGGCATCAGTAAGGCATCAGTAAGGTTTCAGGTTTCAAGGTTTCAAGTTTATTTGTCATATGCACATTCAACACAGGGTCAAAAAATGGATCGGAAGAACCGTTAGACCCGCTAAGATAGTCATGAAGTACTAGTAGCATGCAATAATAGTACATGGTAAGAAAAAAGTGTCCAAAAAGGAGATAAGTAACAATATAATAAACATATAATAAAAAGTACAATAAAAAAGAAAAATACAAAGATGCAGGTAGGATTTAAATAAGGTGTAGAAGTATTTCACAGGTGGTAAAATACTTCAGATGTTTTTGTTTTGCACATGATATAGTATTGCACATAAGTAAGGCAACCGTAAGGCATCAGTAAGGCATCAGTAAGGCAACCGTAAGGCATCAGTAAGGCATCAGTAAGGCATCAGCAAGGCATCAGCAAGGCATCAGTAAGGCATCAGTAAGGCATCAGCAAGGCATCAGCAAGGCATCAGTAAGGCATCAGTAAGGCATCAGTAAGGCATCAGCAAGGCATCAGC
>JAVQKC010209062.1:0-10545 GCA_036025475.1 Philypnodon macrostomus | reverse complement strand
TGTTGTGTTTTTAATTGTATTATGTTCTTTAACTTGTCTTTTCTGTAAAGCACCTTGAATTGCCTTGTGTATGAATTGTGCTATACAAATAAACTTGCCTTGCCTTGCCTTGCCTTTAGTTACCACTTCAAGTCCAAACAATGACAAAGACATGGTCAAATTTAAAAAATCATGACAAAAATGTGACGTTTACACATTTTAATTCAAGGCTATAATAGGTCAAATATTTGAAAAGTTAAAACGTTATTGCAATATATTTAGATTTTTTTGTGATATGGACATTGCATTTGCTGATATTGATAATTAATTAAGCAGCGGTGGTGCAGTGCTCGCCCTTCAACCGGAGGGTCGGTGTTCCGAGTCCCCGCCCGTGCACACACTGTCAGGCACTCCCGTGGACCCACCACCCGCGGGAGGTAGCATAAAGGGCTGGTGCAATGTGGATCAGGCGGTGGTCGAAGGCGGGAGTTCCCTGCTTAGACTGCTGCCTCCGCGACCCAGTTTCGGACAAGCGGAAGAAAATGGATGGATGGATAATTAATTGATAATTTTGCAATACATTGTGCAACCCTATTACCCAACTATAGTAATAGTGCTACTAGGGTGGGATTGGCTTGTGATACATTGTGGTATATTTTAAAAGCGTCAATGAAAATAATGTATTCATTTCTGTAGCTCACGAAGGTCAACACACACTTTTATACCTTTTCAATTTCGCAAATGCCTGTAAGGGTTTCGCTATCTCCTTCCTCTCATCTTCAGTTCCTGCCTTTACCCCCCATGGTTCTTGTTTTTTGGGGAAGTCAGTCGGGGATGTGCCTTAGAGAGAGACTTGTCATCTGGTTTATATGCACAAAGAGGCTTGCTCACCCTTTGAACCAAACCGCCTTAAAAAAGCAAAATTTAAAAGAGAATACAAATCATAAAGTTGTGGTTGAAGCTTCTTGGTGGAGTTGGTGGTGTGGATGTAGTTGGCAGCGGACCAGTGGGCGTTTGCCGCGTTTGTGTCTCTACAGTGTCTTTAGCACAGCAGCATTCTGGAGAGGAGTTTCATTGTCGTTATGGTTACGCTCAGACTGGCTCCACCATCACCATAACAACGCTCCAACTTTCAGCTTCCGTCCACATGAGAGAGAGAAAAAAAACACACATTCAAACTTTATTTTAATGAAGTCAACCGTGATGAACACAGTTGCTTTTTTAAAAACATCCACAGGCCAGTTTATTAGGTACCCCCACTAATCCAAACGTATCCAGCTGTACCATAGATCGAGAACCAGGGCATGCACTTGACTTTTTGAAGATAACCAGATTTAGTTTCCTAGTAATACTAATGTACTAAGGCTTATTATTTTTCTCAAATAGATTAAGCTCAAGTGCAAATAATACAGCATACAGTCTTCTGTAATGTGCTGGGAATTCAGCTTAGTTTCGCTCCTAATAACCACAAGGAGATCTGTTGTAACACAGAACCCCAGCCACAGCCCCACTCTCTCTGGGGAGTCTATATAAAATACTGGACTAATCCTTGGACAATTGTCTGAAAGCCGCCAACAAAGCTGTGTTTGTTGATATTTACGGAGGATTAGTCCCTTCTTCAGGCTTCTGTTCATCTGCTGTTTCTTCTCTGATTAGCCCAGAGCAGTTTTTGCACATTCATGTTGGTTTTTAATCACCTTTTTTGTATTTGAATCATATTTTTCTCAATGATGTTGCGGAAGAGAAAACAGCAGCCCCAACACTTCCTGAAATGCTACCCCAGCCGCTGTGTCTCTGTATGTATCGATCAGTGCTTTAAAAAGGTCTGGAGTTCAGTATCACCGCAGACCTTCAGCTGGTCCTTGGTTCAAAAGATTTACACTTTCACACCGTCGACAAATAGCTGCAAAATTATGGATCACAGCGGGTCTCCTTGTATTTTACGAGCCGTACACTTGATCAGATTGACAAAGCATCTTTGAGTCAGGGCTTCGTGGAGTGTGTGAAGTCTTGAAATTATATTCAAAACCCAACCCACAATTTGGGAACCATTGTTATAAACAGACAAATCAGATTGCGTTCTATTTAACAAATCCAGTGTTTATTGATATTGGATTCTCTGGAGTTGAGAAATTGAGATGAGAAATTGAGTTTGCAGTTCAAGTCTTGATTTAGTTTAGCTAGAACATTTTGCTCTGGTAGCTAGTAAAGACAACATTTTGACTGGGTTTAGACCTGGTTTAGTCCAGTGTGTAAATCCCAGTTAAGTTCTGGTTCGTCCTAGGTGTGCTAGTCCAAATTTTGACCAAATTTGGTAACAATGATCATGCGCCAGATTTCAAATGCCAACTCAATGCTATGAGTTTTAGCTCAAAACGGAATATCGTGTATTTTAGCATCTTGAACTGTTGGACCATGGTTGTAGATATACTTTTAATATTCATATACATTCCTGGTTCATTTACTGTAGCTGACCTTTTCTTGCTGTCAGACACCTCCAGTATTTTTAGTGCATAAACCCTTCTGACCGTTACCTCTTGTATGTTTGTATGTTTTGGTTCACCGCTCACTGGTTCCTGGCTTTTTCAGCGACTCATGCAATGATGTTTTCTGTCAAAATCAAGGATGTGTGTAATGAGGAGGGACACCAAGGTGAAGAAAACGTACTTATTCAGCCTCTGGGTTAAAGACAGTGTTGATTTAAGCACATCAGAGGTACAGACAATCAAAAGAGCCCCTGTTCTACTCTGTTAGTGTGACATCAGTTGCATTCAACTATCTAATCTGTATCCTTTCCAAAAGCAGGTAAGCGTCAATTGAATCCTGTAATTTATTTTTTTTACAATATGTGGACGATTGCTCAATAGCGCTTAAGTGTTCAGAAATGATGTCGTCTTATAAGGGTCCTAACATGTAGTAAAAAATATTCTTGATTTCAGTGCAGCTTGTAGCAACTATGTGATCCAGGTCAAATGCTATGTGGCTATCGTCTACTTTTTTATGCATTGTATAGATGCAATAGTAAGAATAGTATCTCAGAGCAATGCCTTTATCCTTTGCTTAAATTTGTGTTCTGTTTTTTTCTGTTTTCCTCTGCCTTCTGTTCATGCATCCCTCACTTAGTCTGATGAATATTTCATGTTGAAAACTCTATTTATAGGTTTTACTTCACCCCCCGCTCCATCCATCAAGCTCAGCCTTATACATTTTTACTGTTTTTTAGATTGACTTTAGTTATTGTCAGTGATTTTCTTTCAATCACTCATCGACAGCAGAGGCCACACATTTGTCTGATCGCACATCAGTGTTTATGAAGATTTACTTGCCTGATTTGAGTCAAGTTTTGAAAGTCCCTGTAAATACTTATTTTTGTAACTAGATTTGGTGGAGCACTTTCCAAACCACACACAAAGAAAAAAAAAAGCCCCACAAATCAAAATAAAATATGAATTTGTCATGTTACAATAAACCAAATCTGTAACTAAACCCTGATCTCACCAAAAAACACAAACGTTTGTACTATAACTGGTATTGGGGGAAACATGTTTTTCACATCCGCAGATCCTAAGTCTGGACGTGATAACTCAAAAACGAATTGCCAGATCAGTTTAAAATTTTACGTACATATCATAAAGACGCCGAACTGGATCGATTTTGGTACTTCTATGATGAATTTTAATTAAGTAATGAATTAATTAATGATCTAAAGCTGTGAATGTAATAAACGTTTTGGCCAGATCTTCATGGATTCTTCACAAACATCCAGACAAATCCAAAAAGTCAAATAGGCCCTTCCCATGTTTGTCATGGGAAGGGGGCGGGGCCTCTTTATTGCTTGTTAACAATATAAAAACCCTTAGAAATCACACAGTGTCTGATTAAAGTGCCTGTTATGAACTCAATATCTGAAAAATGATGCGTTACAATTTCTAAATACTACTCAGTGTCTACCAAGTATCACCTCAGAAAATATATGGCATACAAATCCACTTTGTTGGGCTAAATCAGGGCTTCACTTAACCAGCATTAAAGCCGTGTGTACCACGTAGCAGAAGTGACTCGACTCACAGTTTGAGAACCCTTTTACCTGCTACCAATGCTAATGGCAAGAATATATTACTAACTAACTCCAGTCAAATCCCACTCAGTTGTGTGATAAGTCAGCCCAACACACTGGTCAATGCGTGAGTGTGTTTTGAAAGTCTAGCCTTCTACCCTCTGTCTATTTGCTCCGCACTAACAAAGACTAAACGGGACCTCGGAGACACTGCTGATGAAATCAAAAGAAACTGCTGTGTATTTCAGTGTTTAATCACATGATAAAAGATAAACATTGGCTGTGATTTTCCAAAGAGTAAAGAGCTGCAGCGCTCGCTTATGTGTCCCAGAAATGCTTCAAGGCTGTTTTGAAGTCTACTGATTTAATGCTGCTGTTTCCTTTTTGATATGATTAATGGTAATGGATATGAGGCCCATGATATCTTTTATCTTCTAATTAATATAAAAAGCAGCTGCCATGTTTGTTTAGAAATCTATTGTAAGGAAGAGAAATGCTATATATATTTGCCAGTTGTTCTCAAACTAAAGTACAGGCACCACTGGTGGCATTTGGGCTTTTTTTAGTGGTATCTTTAGTGGTAAATTTTGGTTCAGATCTGATTTAGTATTAGTTTAGACCTAGTGTAGATCTGCTTAAGTCCTGATTAAGTGTTGATTAAACTTGATTTGAAGCTGGTTACATCATTGTTGTGTTTTGGGTTCGACCTGGTTCAGTAGGACTATCATCTTGCACATGTAACTGTACTTGCCTGGTTATAGAGATTTACTTACACCTTCACAACCACTGTTTACTGCTGACATAACGGCTAATGTAGCACATATATGTACATAGTCTTTAACATTTCTACTTTAGGAAACCTGTTTCCTACTGGGCATATGACAATAAACACTTTAAATCTTGAATCTCTATCAAATCTATGAATAAATAGATAAATGTTAATTCAATACAAGCCTCCATTCAAGATTATTACTGAAAACCACAATAAATGGACTTCTCTGACAGCAGTGCTCAGTTCACTATGATATAAATGAGATCAGATGGTGACTGTTACTTTAACCCAGTGCACCTTCAGCATGTGAGGTGAGGCCCAGGCTTCTGTGTGCATTAGCTTGGCTTGTTGTCTGACAGGCGACCATGCAGAGACCATGTAGAGAGCACCCATTGAATTACTATAATGGGCTGATAATGGGCCTGTGTAAGAGGAGGATGAGTGAGGGGCAGTAACCGGATACAAGTCAATGCAAGGCTAACGCACTGCAGTAGAACAGAATGAGGAGTAGTAAGTATTCTATATATATATACTGTTGTTGTCACAGTTGTCAAATGTTACTAGTTCAGATTCTTATCGAGAAGTGGATCTTTTTGGAGAGTTTATAAAGGGTCCTGAATACAATGCTTTAGGTTGATTTTAATGATAAAAAAACTGCATCCAAAGTTGCACAGCTAAGTGGGTGAAACTATGCTGTAAGGGTGATTAGATGCCCCACAAATTCAATCTGTGTCCCACATTTTGACTCCCACACACACAGTTTATGTACAGTTTTTGGGTCATTCATAATTTTTTTTATGAATCTGTATAGTTAATGTCAGAATAGAAATGGATTCTGAGCAAGCAACAAGCTACTTTTGAAGTGACCAATTCGACATTCTGATTATATTTACTGTATTTTATCATTACTGTTTTCACTGTGTTCACCTCCTGAAAGACTGTGTAATTCACCGGCTCATGACATGCCAAGATGGAGGGATGCATGTAAAGCAGAACATGACTCTGAGATGCCAAAACACCCTTAACACCTATTTACATAAATTTTACACATGGCATTTGCATTTTTTATGACATAACCATTACTTTACATTCATTTTCTGGCTTGACCCTACACATCTCCCATTAATGAACTGCCTAACTTTACCATTGACCTGATTAGTGCTCGACAGTAATGGCTGTGTTATAACGACCAGGAGAGAGTTAAGAGCATGGACTTTTTACTGCTCATGCATCACTGAGTTGTGGTTTATCGTGCTAAAGTGATTTGATGTGCTTCTTCCTTATAACTCTGACTTCCTCTCTCACAGAGATTAACACTCAAAGCCTCTGATAAGTCTATCTTTTCAACAGCAAGCACAAACTAAGCTCTTTATACCTGACTGCAGTAGCGTGGATATTTTGACTAAGCTGCTTGACCTCAGTAATTCTTCGATTAGATTTAAATAATATGATGAAGTTTACTGTATGTTTTGCTGGCCTTGGTGTTTTGGTTTGTTGGTAAGAATTTTTAAAGGTGAAATGTCAGTAGGGATGTTTTAGTCTTGTGTCTTTCTCAAAACTAAGAAATAACTGCTTTAAGATTATTTTATTATATTTTGACATTTCCAATTGTCTTTTATTTTTATTATATTAGAAATTCTCCTTTAAGAACATCATTAACATCCTACATCTGTAGAGGCCGTTACCAATATTAGTTAAAATTGTAAATATCAGCCGATATCAATGTTTAGCCGATATATCACTAATTTTCAGTAATATGATCTTATTTGATTTTGATATGGATATGAAACACTGGATTTCATTTCTAACCATTGGGCCGCTATGCACAAAGCATCTACCCCTGAACTAGGTTTACTGAATCAATTGTGAGCGCTCCATCTCTCCTGTTGTACGATGTGACTAATACCTTCTAATTGTAGCATTTCATGAATAATTATTACTCCTTTTTTTGTATTTAATTGATTACAAGGACCTGGATGCCTAGACAAGAGCATGTTTTTCACCCGTGTTTTCCCCGACAGCCACAACCTCCAGCAGCTTTTTAGTCATTATTTCATGCACCTCCAACCAGCTCAAATAAAGGCCAACCAGTTCCAGACAGCAAAACCTTTCTTGGTGACCTGTTGTTTTGGAAGGTATACTATGCCACACTATGCAACACATACCAGAAGCAGAATAAGAACAGAAAAAGAATCTGGAATATGCAGTGTTTTCAATAGTGAACACATACCAGTAACTATGTGAAGTACAATGGTGAATGGGCCATTAAGGAGAATATTACTTTTTACATGTCAAACACTAGCATGACTGTTGCCTGAATGTGCTTATAAGGGTGAATACATTATTGTGACATCTTTCCAATGTGTTATTCATTTATGTATTTGAAATGCATCTAGACTTTAGTTGTATATGTAACAGTTGTATGTAGCTGCATCACCTGTATTGAATATCAACCTTATTAACACCTGCATGCATTTCCAACACAGCAGTTATTATGTGCCAGTGTGACAGCGGACAGATTGAAAATGTGTCATGTTAAATCTCCCAGAATGAGAGTCGGCCATGTTTACGCCTCTGTTGTTCTCGTGTTAACGGCTCCCTCGACGATCCTCTCATTAGAAACTTCAAAGTACTTTTCCCCAAACTATTTGTAGACAAACACTCATCTTGTCCTGGGCCCTCCCAACTGTGGAGTCGGAGAAATAAAAGTCTCCAGAGAGGAACAAACATGTTGCGTCCAGGTGTTTTTCAAACCTTGAAGAGATTGTTGTTACTTAGTTGTCGACTGTTAACGTGAAAGCGTAAGAAAGTGCTTAAAAATAGGAACCATTGTGAGAAATCAAGGCTTTATATGTCATCCAAGCTCCTTTTGATCATAACGCTCGTCAATGGAAGAATGAACAGCTGTTGAGAATACAGAGAAAGGGACTATTTCACCTTGAGAAAGAGACAAACATGTGAATGCAATATTGAAGGTGTTAGATTTAATTGATTTCAGACTCAGAGCAAGATTAACTCTGAGATTAATTCTGAGACCAAGTCTTTTCAGTTGCAACCGTTGTCCTTGGTTGTAGCTTCTTTCTGTCATTGACAAACGTGTATAAAGCTTATAGACACACACAGAGACTGATGAACTGTGACCATCAAGATGTTTCTTTTGTTCATGACTTGACTAAAACGTGCTCTGCTTTATTTGGTTTCATTCCAGAGACAGGCTCCACTCGCTCGACTGCTTCCTGCTCATGACTCAGATTTTTGCAAAAACTACTCAGAAAGATTTACTCTGTAGTGCAGTTTGTACTTGAGACAACAGTTTTTTGTATTGGTCCTGATTGGATTAAATATATTTTAAATGCATAAATGGGGCCGTAGACATGGATCTGTTCAAGCATCCAAGATCTTTTTTTCCTGTAGCATCTGTAGCATCCCTTTGAAATTGGAGAAGCTACGACTAGAGATTCTGCTGGTTGCCACGGAAGTGTCTGGGGAGGGGGAAGTCTGTGTGTTATTATAACTTCTTTCCCCATGACACCCCATGTTCTGGATATATATAAGTTTGATGTGTTTTGCATATCTTTTTATTTTTATTTCAACAGTCAATAGTACATCATAAGTGTGGGTTGTTTTACTTGACTCAGTTTGAAGTATTAATAATAATAATGCATCATGTTATATATAGAGCTTTTCTCAAGACTCAAAGACACTTTACAATTACATTATTTATTCACTCCTCTGTCACACCCGGTGGTGGTAAACTACTTTGTAGCCACAGCTGCCCTGGGGCACACTGACAGAGGTGTGGCTGCCAGTCTGCCCCTACAGCCCCTCCGACCACCACCAAACACCAATCACACAACCAAATTCATTCATAGGCAATGTGGGTTAAGTGTCTTGCCCAGGGACAGAACAACAGTATACCCTCGGGTGGAGATTTGAACCGGCAACCCTCTGGTTACAGGGCGAGCGACTATCCACTGCACCAAAGTATTAAAGGTCCAGACCCGCTTTAGTTTGTAAGCGTGTATGAGGCAATGTGTGCTCCATGTGTGAGACAGTGGGAGAGGTTTGAGAAGACCGTCAGAGGCTAAGGTCAGAGGGAGGAGATACTGTCTCTTTAGTTTAAACCTCTCCCCCATTGACTTGCTTGTGTTAGTTATGAACTGAATGCCTGGAGTCATGTTGAACTGGCAGCGTTTCCTTGTTGCTTCACATCTATTACCGCATTAATGAGTGGATCAGCAGGTCAGAAGTCAGCAGTGCCATGGGGAATCTCCCGCCCTGTACCGCAGGAGCTCCTGGCCCAAACAGAGATGACGCTGGCAATGCCAACCCTCATCTGTCCTCATCTGTGTGGGGCAGCAGCAGATGCCAAAAACTAGCCCAATGACTCATGAGCAAGCCTCTACTAAAGACATTGCCACACCAATGTTTTTTTTTGTCTCTTTCCAATGTTTCAGTCAGCATTGTGCCCCTCTTATGCTCCACCAGTGCCAAAATGATCTTATAATTCAGGTAAAACTAGACACAATTATTTACTACTTCTTTTAAAGTTACTATTAATACACATTGCCTCGGTGATAAAAAATAAGTAAGAATTTGAATATGGTCCATTGGTATTTCACTTACAGCCATGTCTAGAGTTTCCAGAGAATGATTTAAAATAAATTCTATTCAGTGAGTGGGAGTCTGTGGGTGAAGAGGTCTTGTTGATGCCAGAGGTCTTAAACTGGTTTGCGATGATAGACCAGGAACAAGGCAAAGTCAACCTAGCTCTGCAAGATGATGAAGATGAAGTTGGGCTACAGTCATGTTGTACATATAAAAGTTCTCCATTTGGTCCATGCATGACTGTCCCTCCACTGTCATCTAGAGCTGTGTAGTCAACATAAACGCTGACTCAGCTCGGTCCAGTGATGTCACCTTTCAGTTGTCCTTTTCCCACAATGCATCACAGCTGCTTTGTGCTTCTTATGGGAATGGATAGGTGTCAGGTTACACATCTCATCGATCCTGAGTGTAGCCCTGTGGAGGTTACAGTTGAGTCAGCTAACTGTTGGACGAGCGACTCATCATGCAGTAAACACGGCCCTTCAAAATAAAATCCAATCTGATTACACGCTCGTAAATGATTTATTTCACATGTTTACATCTGTGTTTTATGTGTGGGGGTAATGGGTTTGGCTCCAGACTCACGTCCTCTGACCCTTCATGTTTATGTAGTATAAGACCTCCCTCAGATCAATACATACATGTGCTGTGTGCCTTTTGAGATCATACACATATCCTATAGTTGACTGCGTTGCTCCATAGTAAAAATAAATAAATTTAAAAAAAAGACATAAAGAACTAAAACACATTTACAGTGTACAAATATATACATTGAAAATATGTGTTTTTGTCAGATATATTATTGAAATAGTAATCATTTAGGCTGTATTATCAAGCTCCCATTGATTAGTCTACGCCACTTGTCAACCATGACTTAATATTTGGCCTAGTCAATGCTGTCTATCGAATGTATACAAATAAACAAAGCAATGTAAATTATGTCAAAGCATTTATGAGGTTATTGCATGGTCTAATATTACCGGTATAATGCCGTATTTCAGGTTTGAGCCTAATCGGGCAAAGTATGTGCAAGCCTGACTTCCCAATTTCAATCCAATACGGCTGACTTTCTGTTTGTTGTAGGGTGGGGCCATAATGATATTTTATGTTGGGTACACTGTGGAGAATC
>JAVQKC010209031.1:0-13076 GCA_036025475.1 Philypnodon macrostomus | reverse complement strand
AATACTGACCAATTGTAGTCAAGTTTTACTCCCCTGTCCACTACAGTTAATACAACTGCTTAAAAAGCTCATCTATAGGTAACTGGGAGGTGAATGATATGAAATAAAGTAATTTCTTAGACAAGCTACATTATATCCCAAGACAAAAACATAATAGACATGAGTTTATTTATCTGTGAAGTCTGCAGACTGAATTACGAATTTCCTTGAAGAGAAATTAAGCTAAAAGTGAGAGAAGTGTCTAAATCGATGTTCTGAGTTCAACACAAAGAAAAGAGCTGAGGGCCGAGTGAATGGGATCAATAGAAACGGCTGAAGAAAAGGGAATCAAAGCAGAAGCATTGCGCACTTCATCAGAGAAATCAAATAGATCAAATGATACAGGCACAGAGGCTTTAAGGTGAAACTGTACAGGTGAATAGGGAGAAAATAATTTAACAAGTCACTTTAGGAAAGAAGAGGAATGGAGCCACACGTTAAATCCATATTTCATACAGAATTGTGGATGTCGTATTTTGTGTTAGCCATAACTGTATATATACAAATGTTGGTCACAATTTGAGCAGCAAGATGCAGAGGGCTTGTTGATTGGTCAGTTCTTCCTGGATTAGGAGGGGCTAGGGAGGGAGGAGGGGCTATGGAGGGGGGAGGGGATAAGGAAGAACCAAGCGTTTGGAGCTTAACGAATACAGGAATACTCAAACATTATGACATGGTAGAGAGCTCAGAAAACTCTATTTATGTACATTATCTGGGAAAGTTCAAAACGACCCTGACTTTTTCAGATTTTTTATGATTGTATAAACACGACGTTTAGAATAGTGTCTCCTTCCCTATGAGCTGCAGGCTTAGACCACCACACTGTCCTTGACAGTTGACGTTTAAATAGTATATTCTGTGTGGGTTACACTATGGACCATCAAGCCTGACAAAAGAACCAACTAGTGGCTTTTCAATCAGATCGGTGTCAAGGCTACTCTGAGTCCGGGTTTGAACTGCTCTCTGCATCATAGCTCATTCTAAAGTGAAAAACAGCAGTCATTTACATTTACAGACAGGCTGAGGCCACATATTCCATTTAATATTTTTCAACTCTTAGGACCATTGGTGTTGTTTTCCAATTTTAGATGCTTTTTTCTCCACAGAACACCCACTACAGTAGAAAACAATATAATGGAGTTACGAAGAATTACAAGTTAAAAACGACAAAACGACAGGTCTGCATCAGTTTTGCATCTTTCTTTTCTTTGAGTTTTTTCTTTGGGGCGGCACAGTGGTGCAATGGTTAGCACTCTTGCCTCACAGCAAGAGGGTCTTGCTATGTGGAGTTTGCATGTTCTCCCCCTGTCTGATTGGTTTCCTCCAGGCACTCCAGTTTTTCCTACCACTAAAACATGTACAATAGATTCCCCATTGGGGCCAGGACTCCTCTGGAAAAGACATTCGGAATCTCAGTGGGACTTTCCTGGTGAACAAAGGTAATTTCCAGTCAAAAGGCAACAAAGGAGCAGATGTAAGTCTCCACAGCTCTCCTCACGAGAAAAAAACCAAAATAATGGGAAGATGCTTGCGGACGAGTACAACTGCCCAAAGACCCTCGGCTGTGCTCTCGCCATTTTAGCCCTGATGCATTCTTAGCATTTAGTCGGCCCCAGTTGCTGAAATGGCTTACAGGTGCATCTGGATATATAGGAGAAGACTAAGAGCAAACGCAGTGCCGACCATTTTTCTCCACATAGAGCCTGCGCGTGAAAACCGCACTAAAGAAAAGAATAAGGCCAGACGCTAGACACTTTCCTCGACGACTGTAAAAAAAAAACGCGTCTAAAGTAGCCACCGTGGGTGTGGAGGATGACCCATCACCAGACACTGTGTTATTTATTGTTATTTCACTGTATAGTAAAAAATGTTTTTTATCATGTGGGTCTGTGATGGAGAGCTGCTGCCATAAAATTAAGCTCTTTACAGCAAACGCTCTCAGCCTCCGTTGGCGCTGGTAAGCAGCTGCCACATAGACACCAGTGAATTTGCTCGACTCTCACTTCCTTGCATCCTCGTGTGTCGGATTGTCTTGTCTTCATTTTCACTGAGACTGATTACTGACTATTTTCATCTTGGCTATCCCCCTGGGGTCTCTGGTTTGAACCGAAAAGGCTGAACAGAAGCCACTTTCATTGCGCTGCTGTGAACATGACTGTGAACTATATGCGGTGCAACCATGTGACGTCACTACCCAGAATGCACTGAGAATTAAATAACAGCGGCCCACAGGTAAATCGGTTTTATATAAAATTTACTTAAAAGGACAACATTTGGCTTGTTTTTATGACAGCAGAGTAAATGTTTACTTCCCTTTAAGGCATTTTCTCAGTTCAAAGCCTGTGCAAAAGTCTGCATTAAGTACTACCAAAGTCATGACATCTGGGGCATTTGTCTTAATCAGTATATACAATAAAAATAAAAAAAATATAATAAATCTGTCTATAGCACACATTTCTGCAAGCTAATTATGAATCTGAAAAGCAGTGACAAACTGTGATTTCTTCATTAATAATGTGCCGTTTCAGACATGTTCGTCTGGTTAGTAATTTTTCTTTTTTAAATTACATGAAGCTGGAGTATTAGGCGCTGGCAGATGGATTGTAGGCAGCTGCTCTCAACGGAAAACAATGCAATTACGGTAGTCCCAGACAACGATTGGGGGAAATTAAATGCTTATTGCTCATTAGAAAAAGGAAAATGAGGGGGAAATGTGAGCGGCTGCTTTAATGAGAACGAGCAGAAGAACACGTTTCTGATCTGTGCTGCTCTCTGGTCAAAGCACATAAAAATACAATAGTGTGTCCGGCCTGCGTGTCTGGTGGTCAGTATACATTAGCTGTGTAGTTATTGAACCACGGACGGCTGCGTCTGCTTTATGTTAGTCATCATCATTATTGTAAAATCAAAAGAACAAAGACAACAGAGTCAGATTAGCATCAAATCCAGTGAAACTGATTTTTTATGTTTTGTTATGGCAATTTCCATGTTCATATCAGAACTGATGAATTATGAGTCCTTTGTGATGAAGCAGAATGATGATCCAGTTAATTGCAGCATGATGAGTGACTGAAGTGAACCCCTGAAGTCAACCCCCGACTGAAATGCTGCGTTCACACCACACGAGAATAATGCAAAAATTTGGTCGCTTGACATTTTGAAACAACGGGCGAAACAGGCAAACTCATCTCTTCAAACGCAAGCTTCTTTCAAGAGACCAAATTCGTCCTTGTGCTTCTTGGAGGGCTGTGTGTCAGCTGTCAAGAGGGTTGCCTACGAGTGAGCTAGTCCCAGTTTGATGAGCTGTGGTCGTGTGTGGATGTGGGGATTTTCCCGGGACATGCATACCGCCGCAAAGCTGGGTCAATTGCTTACTCCAGTGGTGCTTTAGCCGATATAGTATATAATATAGTTAAGATCCTCCTCATAACCAGCCCTGTTGTTAATCTCATCACGTTTGTGTTTCTATGATCTTTATTTGTATGTTTAGTGTTTAATGTGATATGTGAGCCAGCCTTCACAAGGAATACCCTGCTTCGGATTGTACAAGTCACACAAAAACACAGCTCCAGTCACAAATGACCACCTTACATTACTTACTACAGACTCCACAATAGATCCGTTCAGTATTCCTGTCTCTATAAACCAACACAGATGTGTTTTAATGCTGCGTACAGACGAACAGCGGAGTTTGTTTATCCACCATGAAAAGCAGGCTCCTGATTAGTTAATGCACGGCAAAATGTCGCCAAAGTTCCGATTTTTCAACTCTGCGTCTCCGGCTCTTTTGCCCCGCAGGTCTTCTAGTCACACAAAAATGCGCCTTTACATAGACCCAACATGAAAATCAACCTCTCTGTTCGCATGTCCTGTGTGAATGCAGCATAAGCCTGATGGTCTATATATACAGTACATGTTAAAACTTCAAACAGATTAGCGGGCTAGACAAGGTGTCTACACATTACAAAGAGATGGGCTTGAGCAGATGTCCATCACAAAGAAATAAGGAAGTGGGAGGCAAACCAAAACCCGGCTGGGTGAAGGATGTGTCTCATTGGATTCACACTTAGTTTGAAGCAAACTGTAACATTTGTTTACATTTACCGTATTTTACGCACTATAAGGCGCACTGTCAATGAATGGTCTATTTTCGAATTTTCGAATTTTTTCATATATAAAGGCGCACCGGACCATAAGGCGCATTAAGCGAAACAGAACAGTCAGACACATCAGTCAGTCAAACTTTATTAAATGCGTTCACAATAACTTTCAACCTTGTTCAGTTGTTACACGTAAAAATTATATGGCCATTTTGGGGTCATATATAAACACTATTAATAATACACTACTAATATTACGGTGAAGCCGTACTCCGCGACGCTCCTGACTCCCGGAGCTTTGTAGTTTACCGAAGTCGTACCAAAACATTTTGACGGAGCGCCTTGAGACACCGTGTGACACAAAATCTCTTGGAGGTCAGTAAGCACAACCAGAATTAATTCATATATAAGGCGCTCCGGATTATAAGGCGCACTGTTTGAGAAAACTAAAGGTTTTTAAGTGCGCCTTATAGTGCAGAAAATATGGTATATAGAAAAGTGAATGTATTCTTCAGGTTATCTTGTTAGGGGTTGTGGTGGGGTGAGTTAAGCTTATCTCAGTAACTATGTGCCTTAAGAGGGGTACATCTTGGACAATGGCCATATGCAGGGCTCACACAGATACATTTACCGACAGACGACCAGTTACTTATATATTAAGGGGCTACAGATGAAAAATAGCCTTCTGGCTAACTCTGGCATATTGACAGAAATGTGCATTAATTAATATGCATTGTCCCCCGTATGAAATAAATAAATAAGATAAATTCATTCAAATATTTCCATTGTCAAAAAGGCTTTCAGTGTGTTCTGTTTTTAGTGTACTTTGATTTCTACAGTAAACAGACGTGTTATTAAAATGCGAAGCTGCACAGTGCAATGTGTTGACTGAGCAGCAGTGATTTTCTGGCTTAGGCAAGAATAATAGATAAAACTGCCAACAACCTTCATCTTCAGAAATGGGCCGATTCACTGATTCTCTTAAACGTGTTTTCGTTTGCACAGAAAATGTGTGTAGCAATTTGCTCTGAGCCCTGGAATTGAACCCACAGTCTCCTTTGCTTTTACGTCAGCGGAGACCTTAACTGTGCCAGACTCGAGACTATTTGGTGGCTATTGGGACATGCTTGAGACACATGTTAAAACAAAAGGTGTGAATAGAAGAGGTTCAGCTGTGATTTGATAGTGAGAAGAAAAGCAGGGTCTCTCTGATACAGAGCCTTCAAAAGTTCTTCATCACCCTGTCATACACCTCTTCAGTGATTTTATATGTGCTTCTACAATGACAGCTAGAGGACTAACTGGATTTAGCAGTTGGCGGTACCACCCAAACAACTGACACCATCATCTGCTCACTTGTGTTATTTACCTTTTATATATTCCATGCAAAAAGCAGCTCTATCTAGAATCCAAACTTGATATTGCTACTGTACTGATGTGTGCTCTGACCTTGACTGGGCAATGATACATACATATGACTACAGATTCTATGCATTTGATATTTTGCTGAAATACTGTGTGTTTCTTACAGTAACCATTACCCCATACTGTACTTTGTGGCATTATTTTGTCAGTTTTATAATTGCCTTTTCCGACACTTGGCTGAATGTGAAGATAGAAGAGTGCTGGGTGTAATTAAAAGTGCCTATATCTCCAAAGAGCAATTACCCGATGTCTCCGGCTCGTATCTGTTTGACAGGTTAGGCCCGGGCCGACTGTGGGCTGCAGATTAGCTGGCAGGCTCCTAATCCTACCCCTGTGCCTCCCAGTTGCCTTAACTGAGTCCCATGTTAAAATATAGCCTCTTCCGTGTTGAAAATGGAGGGGTCCTTTGCTCTAGTGTGCCATGAACGATAAGCCCACACCTTTCCTTCAGAGTCCACTTACAGTCAGCTGCCTCCTCCCTGCGCATCCCTCACATCAGCTCTGCGCTGGGGACAGATACTCCTGAAACAAATGCAAATTTGGACGATAAAATGATAAAACAAGAAACATTTGTCAAAACTGAACCAAAGTGACATTTGTATTGTAAAGATTTTTGCATTCAAGCCAGTATTTGCTAGAACCATGAAAGTTGTTAGCTCACTGAGTGCTTCAAAAACAACTATCCTGTGGGACTTGTAACTTCTAATACAAGTGGGCGTGTACACACAAAGACCTATGCACAAGCCATCTTTTGTGAATATGAGCTTTGACAATCTTTATACTTGCTGTAATACACAACTTGTTACCAAACCTGTGAAAAAGTAGCCTACCAAACAATATCTCAGGGCAATGATGTATAATGGAAATGGAAAATGTTTAATAACATAAGCATGTGAAGCTAAGTCACAGAAAGTGAGTTTGCTAACGTTTTGAAAGAACCTGAGCAGAGCAGATCATATTTAATTGAATCACATTTTTGACTAAAAGTGCTTCGGGGTAATTCTTGCGATGGATTAATTTTACATGAGTGTTTTTGACAAGATGGAGCAAAAACATTAGACCATGCATACTGTATAGGAAACACGTACCATAATATAATTAGGAATCACATTTACCTTTGAGAGGGATCCACAAAGTCATTCTTGTTTGTATGTATTCAGTGGATTTTTGTATGTATATGTGGATTTTTGTTATAGAATTGGTATAATGTACTAATTCCTCCAACTACTACTACGTCCAGATTTCACAGGTTAGGTAGAGTGTGGTACCTTTTACCATGGTTAGTACGCCTATGTTTACGAGCATAATATTTGCAGTGTTATCAGTTTGGTGCTGTATTTTTGTTCTTCAGTACTTTTACATTCAAGATTCAAAGTGTTTATTGTCATATGCACAGTAGGAAACATGTTTCCCTGCTTTGCTGCCCGGACTGGATGCCAACAATAAAATATTAGAAAATAATCTCATACTGATTATCTTTTTTTTTTTTTTTTTAAATAATCCATATTCCAGGATGATACCACGATTTAGATTTCTAGAGCCCCTGTTCTCTTCCCTTGTACAGTTTCCTCTATGCATTACTGTTGTGTTTCCCTTTGTGCTGGCTAAGTGCTTTCTGTTTGCTTTGCTGCTGTCACCGCTTGGTCCGTCCCAAATGTTTTATGACTGGAGGTGTTGGCCTATAAGGAATGGGCTCATTTCGAGGGGGCTGTCATGTCTGTCATGGATTCATGGTTAAGCCTCCATGCCTCTCTCTCTCCCCCGGCTCCATATAGCCTTCTGGAGTCCCGCTGCAGAATGAATAGGTTGCGTCCATATCGCTTCCAGTTCAGAGGAGAGCCTGGTTTCCCATTCATCCGGCTGCTTTGTTCAATACGAACAGCACCGTAAACAGGAATGGGTTGTGTGGCCTTTGAAATGTATGATAAAGTAGCTATAGCCGTTTATTTCCAAGCAAGAAGGTCACAGTCTTGTTTTATTGGTTTCTTATAGCAGTCTGCAACATGGCACTTAAAGCAACACTTCATGATTTTGTGGGATGGGCGGGACACCTGACTTTTTTTTTCTGGGGTGGCCAACGAAAATCATCCGCCATCTTTTTTTACACCAGATGCCCTGCCTGATGTAGAACCGTAGTTATCCAGGTTTGGGACTGGCATAAAAAGTACACTGGCTTGGGATACCCGGTGGCTGGATTTTTATTTACATAAAGTGTCTATGCATTTGGGCTGAACTCAATATTCAATATTTTGAATTTGGAGAGATTGATATTTTGGCCACATTTTGATGCAAGTTAAATTATGCATGTAATTCCTTTTTTATTATTTACTAGTTAAAACTGCTACAAAATCAAAATTAGGCCAAATTAAAATAATTTTAACCGTGTGAATCTGTCAGAATAAGACCATGCCATTAGATTTTTGTGATACAAATATTTGCTGATATTGTGATAATAATTTCACACTAGATTGTGCCCACACCTGTCAGTTCTTCCACCTTCACTGGAGAAATACCACAGTGGCAATGAGGAAGGTGGCCAAGAAGCCCAAGCCACAGCTGTTGTGTAAAGAAAATTAATTTCTTGTGTCCTAAGCCTGTCCTTTTGATCATGACTAGCAGTTAATTACATTAAAAGGATATGATCAGTCGTTAAATTGAAAGCTTTGCCATATGCATAGCGTGACCTCTTTCCATTAACATCACTGTTCTAGGCTCACATTATGTAGAAGAGCTGACTTTGAGAAGGCAGTTCTGAAACTGTGCTGAGTTTGTCTCTCTGTTGGCACATGCACTCAAGTCAGAAGGGGGATTTGGTTGTCTAAAGCCGTACAGTGTGTACCCAGCCTGTATAAGCAGTCCTGCCTTTTAGCTTGTTTGTTTTTTATGTGGTATGAACAAAAATGTAGTTTTATTTGCTAAAATTCTCCAGCCCTCATGTTTCATCATTTACCTCTGTGAACTAATGTCTGCAGATTGGGCTCTGCTATGTTAAGCTGAGTAATATTAATATTAACACTTGTTCTATCAGGAGAGGAAAATAATGGAACATTTGTATCACAATATCACTATACTGTCATGTTTGGAATTACAATGAGGATTCTTGCAACAATACTGGCTTTGATTTATATAGCACTTTCCAATGTACCTAAAGAGCTTTACAACGAAGTTTATTATTCAATCACTCACTAGTAGTTGTAGTTGAAGGCACAACTCTGGGACTGATGCTGATGTTGCAGCCATACCACAAGCACATGTACAGACAAGGTGGGTGGCAAATGTCTTGCCCAAGGTCCTTACGGCAGTATGAATTAGATGAAGCAGGAATTGAATTGGCAGCTTTAAAGGTAGTGGGCACTGATATAATACATTGAATGTTGTTGTTGGCATATTTGGTGTGTTAATATGAACTGAACTGGGGAGCAGACTAATTGGGACTATTCCAATGGACAAACTCTATTGCAATCAGTGGAAGAGTCTGTTTTCATAGATTTGGACAAAATTGAGCTCAGTTTTATTATTATAACTCATATCCAAAAGGCTACATGGTAATATATTGATACTGTTATATTAGTTATCACAATATACACTCAGAATCTCATATGTCCCATGCCTTTTTGTCCCTGTTGTTTTAAGCGAGACTGACGCTGTACTTTCAGATATTGGACCACACAGGTTGCAGATCCAGTATGATAAATGTACACATACTGTAGAACTAGTTCATAATGTAAGGATGAAAGGTTATTGCTTGTACCTGGGCCTGGCTCGCTGCACCACAAACTGTTCCAGAGAAGCTATAATTGATGGACTATTGTTGACAGTGTTTTTCAAGGCACCGGTTAGTTTGCTAACTGTATTTCTAGACCTGGAGCGTTCTGTTTGTCTACTAACTGTATTTCTAGCCCTGGAGCGTTCTGTTTGTCTACCAGTCCAAAGGAAATGAAAGAGAGCAGCACGGATGGCTACACTTCCACTTTATCTGAGTAATGTTAGCCATGGCCACTTGTTCCATGTTGATGCTCGAAGCAGGTGTGCACTTATAACTAGAACACAACTGGATACAACTTTGCTGGGGTTTTAGGAGTAGTTTGGCTTGCATGTCAGTAAGGAGGCCAAAGTGGAGTCTGCATGTCCTCCCTGTGTGTTCTCTCTAGCTTCTTTCCACCATCTTAAGACATGCACAGGGATTTGGTGACTCAAATGGCCTATTAAACTCTTGGCCAGGTCTTATGTAGGGCTGCAAGAATGATAAAAAAAAAAATATGGTATTTGTTAACCATGATGAATATTGTGATATCAATATTTTTGGAATATTTTTATGCAAGTTCAATTAAGCAGAAATGGTTCCTTTTATTTACAAAAAAAAATATTAAAAAAATATAAAAAATTGAACTGTATAAATGTATGTCAGATTAAAGACCATGGCATTACTGATATATATTTAACGACCCCTAATATGAAAGAATACCTTTTTTGAGAATGTTTAGACATTTTTAATTACCTGTAATCAATATTTTTTACATTTTCAACATTTGGAAGAGCAGATAGGAGCAACTTCGTTTCGTGATGTATTGCTGGTAGGGCAACCTCTATATATACGATCACGATACCTGGGCCTTGATACGATACATATTTCAATACAATACTTCGATACACTTTTTAAATAAAATGCTATACCAAATTAATGTTTTTTTTATTATCCTCTATAACAAAAACAATGATATAGGCAAACAATAACCTATTATCAGAACAGGCTATAAGTTTTCTAATGCCATAATGAAAGTCCTATCTGGCCTCAGAGAAGTCTCCTTTAAGTTTACTTAGCTCTGCTCTTGTGCTTTATTGCTCTGGCAAAAGGACAATGGACACAGCAGTATAGATCGATGTGCCCCGCTCGGAGCGCCAAAAGCCGTCTCAACACACACACACACACACACAACACACGCACACAATACACACATGCACACAGTGGAGTGACGGGAGAAAGTAGTGCTTCCTACATGTGTGTTGCCATTCAGACAGCCCCAGTTCATACTTTTTAACTTGGCCGTAAGCATCGTGCTATTTTTGCTGCCTTTGACAAACCACAAACAACATGTATCAACCCGTATCGATTTTTTTGAGCACAGCCCTAATTGCTGGTAGGGCAAATTTGTCACATATTTAAAATAATTTACTTTGATATACCAGTTCAAGAGTCCACAGTTACTAAGCTTGCTTTTCATGTTGACATGCACTACCTTAACTGGAATATTGGCAGCCTCTCAGAATCTCATATTGTGTAAATATTCTCCGTAGACCGCACAGGTAAATGGATATTGATGTTGCCCTGTGTTTTAGAAATGATTGAAATCCATTTTCTTTTTTTTTACTGGGCCCATATACCGTCTATGTATAGTCCATGGTTTAGTGTTACTTCAAATTGTGCTGTTTACTACAAGTTACTACATATAATATCCAAAATGAAAAATAAAAGTTTGCGAACATACAATCTAAAATCTGGTGCACAGTGTGAAGCCAGAACCCACAATGACTGCTGGACTCTCTAGTCCTGTGAATGATAGAAATGCTTGCTTGCAGTAAATAATTGTAAATAAACTTAAATCTGATGTTTCACAATGAAACAAACCTCTAGTTACTTCTATTTTGGACCATTATACAGGATTATCTTCACAAAATAAGTTCATTCAACAAATGTCTGACATTTTAGATGCATTATCATAAACTTACCACATTAAAAGGTTAAACAGTGTGACTTTATTACATTATTATTTAAGTCTTGTGATATCTAAAAACAGTGCTGATGACATTTCACCCCTAGAGATATTGTAGTTTGCATTATATTGGTAATGCTCTGATTTCAAGCCTCAGTCCTGCACAAGAGGAAGGCAAAGGAAGTAGCTGGAACAATTGCTGTATCCACTGGCCAATGTCAAAACACGACCAAATCTAATAAAGTGATTTCAAGAGCTCTACTCGACAACGCACTGAGAAACACTTGTAAAATGTATCTGTCTATTTTGTTTTCTTTCCCACAGTAGTTCTTCTGCATGCTCCACTACTTAGCCTTACTACTCTAAGCATTGCATAATCCAGCTCAAAGTCAAAGCAGCCCGGTTATCTGCCGCTAGGCTCTTATGTACCAGTAGTAGCTGTTTCTTTTCTCCTCTTCCTCCAGTCTCTTCCTCCCCCGCCCCGTGTGCAGTCATGCTTGAGTGAGCCACCTGCGGGGACATCCAGACTAGTCCTTCGCCAAGAGCCTATTGTAGCCTTCCCTCTGAGCCATAGGAAAGACACTCTGCTCTTAGACTTGTGAAAGAGGAATGAAACCACAAGTATTTCAACCCACCCCATGTTGTGGGAATATTTATCAGTCAGCCACTGTAAAATATTTCTAAGTGTTTTTTTGGCTTTTTACTTACTGCTATACTCATACCTTTGTCCTCTTTTTACCATGTGCTTCAGCCATTTTTAATCAAACTCACTTATTATAGTGCCCGGGCAAAATTTAATTTCAAAATCTCTTTTTCAGGAGAGTCCTGGCCCCAATGGGGAACCTATTGTACAGATTTTTAGTGGTATGGGAAACCGAAGTGCCCGGAGAAAAACAAACACAGACACGGGGAGAACATGCCAACTCCACAGAAGGGCCCTGCATCGATCCCTGGACCCTCTAGCGAGAGTGCTAACCACAGTGCCACTGTGTTGCATTTATGCACATGTATAACATTCTTGGCTAGCCTGAAGTTTGTTTTCATAGACCAAAGACTTCGTTATATCAATTCCAAATTATGGTGTCAGCATACAATAGACAATTATGTGACATTGTTTTATTTATTTACATCACATGACATAATTTTGCCAGCAGAACACCTAACCCAATGACAAGTGGCCATAAGTTCAAAAGAAAGCAATGTTGAACTTCATTTGAGGCTCTACACATATGAAACTTTGATTATAGCATTGGCCTGTATTTGTGTCTTACAGTCTAGTGCACAAGGACCTCATCCATCAGTCCTGGACACATCTACAGCCTGTCTGTCCTGGGCGTGGATCCCTCTATCATGTGGTTCTCCCTAAGGTTTCTCTTTTTCCCATAAATGGGTTTTTTGAAGTTGCCGCGATAGAGGGTCTAAGGACAGGGGACGTCCTGGGACAGTCCTGTTGTTTGTGTGTTTATTGATTGTCTATTAACTTTGTTACTGTTTGACGACGGTGAAGGTTGTCATTCATCCAGGTAGAGGTCATTCTGAAAGTTGAAAAAGGGCATCTGGACAAGGTTTTGATTGTTGAAAAGCTTTCATCTGCCGATCCAGCAGACTTCTTCAGTTCTGGTTCGAAAGGTGGGTGAGCTGAGATTATAGGCTGATACTTGGGGGGAGTGGTAAACACCTGTTGGATGGGCTGTGCCCTACCATTAATATGCTAATGGTTCCCTATCAATCGCTAAAGGAGCTTCCTCTCTCTATTGTTCCCTAGTTTCAGCTGAAACTCACCTCTGTGGTCTGCAGTCAA
>JAVQKC010209027.1:0-13269 GCA_036025475.1 Philypnodon macrostomus | reverse complement strand
CAGTTCTGCATCTTCATGATATGTACCTGTGTGCAACAGTGGAAAAAGATCCAGCAAAGACTTTTTGAGTTATTGCGTTCACAGTTTTGGCCCATTATTAATTAATTACTTAATTAATATTAAAAGTACCCAAATCGATACAGTTTGGCGTCTTTATGGTATGTACCTGTGTGCAAATGTTGAAAATGATCCGGCAATTCGTTTGAGTTATCGCGTTCACAGCTAGGATCTGCGGACGCGGGCGCGGACGCGGGCGCGGACGAACACCGACGTGATTCCATAACACGCTGTTTTCGCCGATACAATTAGGCACACGTACTATGTACAAAATGATGTCAAAGTGGTATTTATTTAATTTACCATGTTTAGGTCTGATTCTGTTGGCTCCTCTCACGACCACATGATGGTGGCCATGACGACGGAGATTGAGCAGCTCCTGGCAAAAGTAGGTGTTCCTTAACTCGTTATATGTTTGATTCCCCCAAAAGTAAGTACATAATGGTAACAACATGTATTTTTCATCTCGTAGTTAACGTCAGTAAATGACAAAATGGCAGAATTCACAGCAGGAACGTCGCCACACAACGCAGCTCTGATGCACACTTTGCAGAGACACAGAGACATTTCACAGGTATTTATTTAATGTCTTTTTGTCAGAGGCGAGAAAGTACTCTGTACTCTAGTAAAACTACTGTTACTGTGAATACATTGAAAAAATACAGTACAGTACAAATAAAAAGTAATGAATTTACAGTTCTTTACTTTTCTTCTCGTAGGACTACACTCAGGAGTTTCACAAAACCAAGACAAACTTCTTCAGCCTCAGAGAAAGAGAGGACCTGCTAGGCTCAGTTCACAGAGACATCGAGTAAGTATCACTTTGGTGTATAATTTGAAACACAGCACAATGATTGACACAAGGTAAAACATATTAAACACCTTGACAAAAAATAGAATAACAGATCAAATCCAAAATCTCCAAAATGTAGTTCGGCAGTGGCTGCAGGGGTTTAGAAGATTGTGCGCTAATTGCAATGCTGGTGTTTTAAGCCTCACTCCAACCTGTTCATACTTACTTTGATTAGCATGTCTAAATGTGTTATAGTGGTGGTTTGTTTAGTCATGGTCTGAAAGGCGAGGACTTTGGCGTGGTATGGCTGCCACGTCTCCATTGGTCTGTCTCAGTGCAGCTGAGGCTACAGAAGTTGTTAAGCTCCATGAGTGCATGTCTGTGGAGGAAATAAATTAGGGGTTCATGATATAATTAAAAAAAAATCTTATTTTATAACCATGCAAAATTGACGCAAGTTCAGTTCGGCATAATAACTTTATTCACAAAAACATAAACAAAATTAAAACAAGGCCATAATAAAACTGAATTAAGGAAATCATGACAAAAAAATTACTTTTAAATCTGTATTTAGTCACAACACATTTACGAGGCTCTAAGAAGGAATTTTACTTAAACAGTGTAAATCTGATGATTTTGCGATTAGTTGAGCAGTTTCAGATTAAATAACGTACCCTTGTCTATACTCAGTCTGACCAGCAGGAGGCAGACCTGTCTAAGCCGTCTCTCCATTCCTCCCTCCCTCCCTCCCTCTCTCCCTCCCATCATATTAGTCTCTCATGTTTCAGTGAATGATCTGCACCTACTCTTGTAGCTGCAGCTCTCTGTCTGTATGAGCTCTTCTCTGGGGACTGTGCTGTAAGTGCTTTCTCCAGTAAATCAAACCACAGGCTTTCATTCGACCAGGGCTTCGGTGGTAGAGAGACCATGGTTACGTCAGATATGAGGCCGTAGATGATGCTAATGACTAATTACCAAAAAGAAATGGTAAAAGTAAAGTTTAAATTGGCAAGCAGCAATAATGTCAGGCAGCGGTTCTAAAGTGACATGTTCTTTCAGTGGTGCACAGGAATCTGGGCACAGTTTTCTCCTGGTTGCCTCCATTTGGACCTCATTTAGTTGTGGTTTCAACCTGGTTTAAATCTGGATTAGTTCTGGTTTAGATCTGGTTTGGGTCACAACATTGATGCTGAGTCCGTACTGAGGGGTGACAAATCTGTGGTTTATCAGATTTAGACCCTGGTTTAGTCCTGGTTTAGGTTAATTTTACTGAAGGGATACCTTGATTCTCAGTCCCTACTGGGAGGATGCTGGTGTAAATAAGACATGGGTGATAGAGCTGTGGTTTAGACTGGATTTAGACCTGGTTTAGACCTGGTTTACACCATTGATGCTGGGGATAGTTGGTGTAAATAACATGGGTGATAGAGCTTTGGTTTAGACCTGGTTTAGACCTGGTTTAGACCTGGTTTAGACCTGGTTTAGACCTGGTTTAGACCTGGTTTAGACCTGGTTTAGACCTGGTTTAGACCTGGTTTTGGATCATTTTAGTGAAGGGATACATTGTTGCTGAGTCTGAACTGGGAGGAGCTGGTGTAAATAAGACATGGGCGACAGAGCTGTGGCTTAAGCTAATTACTTAAAAGCTTTAAACACAGGAAATGCATAATCAGCAGCAAGTGATCATCAGCAAATAGGAACCACAGATGCCTTTCTATGGGGCTACCTGCGTTATATGTTTATGTTAACAATGGAGGCCTTTATTGTGCATTATGCACCAGATTAATGCTGGCTTGATTATACACTGGAAACAATGTTTGTGTTATGGCTTTTGAGTATTTATTAAAGTATGTGACTTACAGGTATAGGGTAAAACAAACTATTAATGTGACTAAAGATAATCCCAGCAAGAAGGTCCTAATTCCTAAGTTTTCATGTTCTCCCTGTGTCTGTGTGGGTTTCCCTCAGCAATCTTAAACATAGATTGCTGAGACTTACCCTCAAGCTATGCCCTGACCAAGATCCAGGCCCACTGGTCCTGACCAAGACTACTCTGAAAGTCTAACGGAGACATTTTGCTGGTCTGACTGTCACACATTGTACATAAAAATCATGAAACCCTAGTGTTAAGACCTAATGAATAATGCATGATATAACCCAATTCCAACATGTTTTAAAATGGGTTTACTTGGAAGGTACAGTGCATGGGAGTGGACCTTACACGAACCTGTCATGAAGCTAAACACAACCGATTGCACACCACCCCAATCATCACCAAACACCACTCCAATTGTAGACATAATGTTGATTAAGTGTCTTGCCCAAGAACATAAGAGCATACACTGGTTTCAGCAGGATTCAAACTGCAAACCTCCCAGTGTTTGGATGACCACTTTATCACTGAACCACTGTCACTTTGGACACCATCATGACATAAATGGGAACCACCAACTTCTAATCTACAGGACAAATACAGCAACAGTAGTGTATGTCCATTATACAGTTTTATCTTTAGAAAACACAATTTCATTTGGATGTCATCCATTTGATAATCTCTTTAAGTGGTTGTACTTTAGCCAAGACTGTAAGATCGTGCATCTTCAATCAAGAATGCGAAGCTTGCTCAGATATAAAAGTGCGTAGGTCGTAGATGGGTTCCTGTAGATATTAGTTCGATAACATTGACTGTCTTCTGTTTTAAGGGAAGTTTCTGATCCATATCTGGTTTCTTTGAAAGTCTATCTCTTCACTTTATCTTTGTGTTGTCCTCTGCTGTAGGTCGTACAAGTGCGGCTCCGGAGTCAACAACAGACGCTCCGAGCTGTTTCTCAAAGAGCACGAACACCTCAGAAAGTAAGTAATGAGTATGGTAGAATTACATTATTATTTATTGAGTCATCATTGTAGTAGAGGGTTGCAGGTGGCTGGAGTTTATCTCAGCAACTATGGGCCTAAGTTGGGGTACACTCTTGACAGTGGCCAGTTAGCCGCAGGGCTGGTACAGAGACGTACACAGACAGACTCTCACTTTGATTCTCTATGGGAGTCACTAATTCATCTAGACACAAACGTATCATTAGACAGTAGGATGAAGAGGAGACAACTACTGAACAAGACATTGCAAAATTATCGTTATCGCAATATCAGCAAACGCCATTTCTGTATTGTCAAATTTTAGTCATGATTGTCATAATTTAGTCCTTCATTTGAAAGCTTTTTTAACTAATAAAAAAGGCACTATTTCTGCTTAACTGGCAACAAATATTGATCACAATATTCAACACGGTTATTAAATGTTATATTGAATGTTTTTCTCATATTGTTCACTCATAGAGATAACCCACCACAGTAACACATGGAGGACGTGCACGCCACAGAACTATGTCAGTTCTGGGTCTGGAAATCAAACCCAGTATATTCATTAAGGGAAACTAGGATTTAAAAATACAATAATAACATAAAATCCTTTTATCAAGACCTAAACACCGGTATTTATCTACTCCACTTATTAGCATTTAGCATATGCAGCAACCTCAGCCCGTCACATTATTGGTTTTATTTTGAGTTTCATTTAGCTAATTGACAACATCTGTAACCTCTACAGTGGGAGGGGTCCAGGGCTGAAGACATGTATAGATCAAATTAGACACGATATTGCTAAGTACCTAGAAAGACAATATTAGCGTTAGCATCTGGTAGAATGAACACGTCAGTGGTTTCTGAGCATTTAATTAACTTCTGCCGTAATGTAATCAAGTCTGTCAAAGCTGATAGGAAAAAATCATGATACTGTTTTTTTTCATTGTGGGAAATCCATATTATTTGTTGATGGTTACTTGAACAAAACTTCAGTCAATGTGATCCTAAATGAGTGGTTGTGGGGTGAATGAAGCTTCCAAAACTCCAAATTTCAGAGCTCCAGGAAATACAAAGATGTCAAACTGACGCATGACCTGGCGTTTTTGTATTGAACAGTAGCTTTATGACAGTCCAGAATCTATATATAAAGTCTATATTCTTTGTGTTTTTTTCAGTGGACAGTGCTATTCTCTGAAACTGTAGGGGGCGCTGTGTGAAGGAGAACTGTGAGCAAAACAGTGAAAAGTTGCATCGTTTCCCTTTTTAACTGCTTTGAAAAACATTACAAAAATCACTAAACAGACAAAGGATCAGATCAGGTATGTTGGTAGAGCGGCTGTGGGTTCAAATCCCGACCACAGCGGTTTGCCAACTGAACATTGATTTATGGAGAGAGCAGGAAGAGACGGAGTACAATTAAGCGATACTCACTGTGGGAGGTTTAAGTTTATAAAAGTTGCATTGTTTATAGATTAGTTTGAAATCAATATGTAATCTACTGCCCATATCAATTCTCGGTATCACTTTTTGACAACCCTAATAGATAGACACATGAGATCTTATCCGAGAGCGCTTCAGGTATAAAAGTTGCTGCAGTCACTGATTATGTAATGGCTAACAGGAAATACACCAAGAACAGAGCAGGAGCTTTCTGTCTCACATAACACTTTGAAAACCACACCGTCCTATAATAACAGCGGACGTTCCCACAACATTTGAACGTTTTAGTTACATTTGAATTTTTATAAAAGTGCATTGATGAATAAATAAACGGAATGATTTGAGACTTAGACTAGACTTTATTTAATGTGTTGGAAGGACGTATAAAACATAAATGTATTTATATAATTGGAATAGACGGCACATATACATTAGACAACCAGATGTATTGCTTAAGTGTGTTGGCACAACTTTCTACACTAGTCCATAGGGGGTTTTGAGAGTTAGTATTGCACAGTACAGTAGAAAGAGTAATTAAACAGATAATTAAATGACATAATCCTCTATTAAATATGTTAATGTCAGTCTGTAGATTCAGATCAGTGGGGAGAGCGTTCACAGATATGGGATTTTTTTTTCACAAATGTTGAATTTGATCATTTCTATTAGTGACGGTCCATTACCCCCCGTATCTGTCCAGCCACACACACAATCTGCAGATTAACAACAGTCATTTTCCTGCCCCCCATCTCCCATTAACATGTATAGAATCTTGTGATGTCACCTGCGACCCAGCAATACTGCCCCCACTGACCGAGGCTGTGTGGATGGTCTGAGTGAGCCCTGACCTCTAACAGTGGGAGCAGAGAACAATGGAGACACATGATTGTTTACACTGATGCCTCATACGCCTGCAACTTTACATAGCAACTAATTGATTGTTACCTGAAACAATTATGGACTAATGGGCTGCATATTATGAGAAAAATATTTGATATTTTATGGTCATGTTACATATCAATATTTTTGCGATGTTTTATTTATGGAGAAATAATTTTTGGTTAACGTTTTTTAAAAATTGTTAATAGTGAAAATGTCACTTAAATCAAATTTTAAATTGTGAAAAATTGTTAAATGGAATTAAACAATATAATACAATCTGCAATAAACTGATATTAGTAAATCATTACACCCATAAACCTAAGCTAAGTGTGGAAACGCTGCGTAGGAATCCCATAGATCTTATAACTGATACAGTCTGGAGAGCAGCACTGATAAAGGGAGATGGGTGGTGTATTGTGGGTGGTGTAGTGGGAGGTGTAGTGGGAGAGGGAGGAAGTCTAAAACCGTATTGATTTTGAGTCTGCTCAGCTCTGAACACTTCAGCCTCTGTGCCTCACTTAGTGCTCACATAATGGCAGCTTCATGTAATACACACATGAGAGACTGAGCCTATATGTCCAATAGTCACAAAAGATGATCGCCAGCAACATGGTGTGAAATGTGAATAGAGTTGGGTCAGGTACAGCCTTTTTCTGGATTTTAAACAACTGTGTGCATTTTAGTTGACATTTTATATGGCCTATAGTTGTTGATGCTTGTGTGGCTCAGTCAGATAATCCAGGTGCTTCTAGGCAAGGCAAGGCAAGGCAAGGCAAGGCAAGGCAAGGGAAGTTTATTTGTATAGCACAATTCATACACAAGGCAATTCAAGGTGCTTTACAGAAAAGACAGTTAAAGAACATAATACAATTAAAAACACAACAATAAGATTAATTAAATTTAAAAATGAAAAGTTTGAAGATAAGAACCAGATTCAGTGTCATATGCACAGCTAAACAGAACAGTTTTCAGCCTGGACTTAAACATTGTAAGAGTAGAGGCCAGTCTAACATAAAACTCCATAAAACTGAATGCTGTTATCAGTCAATAGGAGTCACGGGGCTGTTATCAGTCAATAGGAGTCACGGGGCCTCTGCTCCCTAGATAGCCAACCCTAGATTGCCAACTGTAGATAGCTAACCCTAGAGAGCCAAACCTAGAGAGCCAACCCTAGATGGCCAACTGTAGATAGCTAACCCTAGAGAGCCAAACCTAGAGAGCCAACCCTAGATAGCCAACCCTAGAGAGCCAACCCTAGAGAGCCAACCCTAGAGAGCCAACCCTAGATAGCCAACCCTAGAGAGCCAACCCCAGAGAGCCAACCCTAGATAGGGTTAGATAGCCAAACCTAGATAGCCAACCCTAGATAGCCAGCCCTAGATATCCAACCCTAGAGAGCCAACCCTAGAGAGCCAACCCTAGAGAGCAAACCCTAGAGAGCCAACCCTAGATAGCCAACCCTAGATAGCCAACCCTAGAGTTTGTACCTGCTTGTGGTTTCAAATAGCTAATCTAATAATGTATTTATGTGCAAGACAAACCAGTACACCCAGGCATCAGAATGAAGACGTGCACAGTGAGATTTAAAACTATATAATTGCCAGGCTATAGGCTGCAAATGTAATGAGTTCAAGTTGAGGTTAAAGATTATACTACATATGCTAATAAAAGTAAGTTATGATTTATTCTTCCACAAACAATGAATTGTTCCGATAAATTTTAATAAGAATTTATGAGATTAAACGAAAAACAATGAATACAATGTTTTGAGACGACAACAATAATCCATCCATCTTCTTCCGCTTATCCGGGGCCGGGTCGCAGAGGCAGCAGTCTAAGTAGGAATGCCCAGACTTCCCGCTCCCCAGACACTTCCTCCAGCTCTTCCGGAGGAATCCCGAGGTGTTCCCAGGCCAGCCGAGAGACATGGTCCCTCCAGCGTGTCCTGGGTCTTCCCCAGGGCCTCCTTCCGGTGGGACCTGCCTGAAACACCACTAGGGGGCATCCGAAACAGATGCCCGAGCCACCTCAGCTGACTCCTCTCGATGCGGAGGAGCAGCGGCTCTACTCCGAGCTCCTCCCGAGTGACCGAGCTCCTCACCCGTCGGAGAAAACTCATTTCGGCCGCTTGCATCCGAGATCTCGTCCTTTAGGTGAGAGTCGGAACGTAGATTGACCGGTAAATCGAGAGCTTCACCTTTCGGCTCAGTTCCTTCTTCACCACGACAGACCGATACAACGACCGCATCACTGCAGAGGCTGCACCGATCCGCCTGTCAATCTCACGCTCCATCCTTCCCTCACTCGTGAACAAGACCCCAAGATACTTGAACCTCCACCTGACCCACCTCCACTTGAGGCAGGGACTCTCTTCTCCGACCTGCAAAAAATACATTCATTGTATATAGCTGACCTTCAAAGCATTACCTTGAGTTAGATTTTTGACTTTTTGATTTCAAACATTACTTTTTAGTGCAACGTCTCTGTGTCCACTCGAACAACTTAGTAGACCAAGCTTGTTTTTTCAAATACCACACAACACAATGGCATATGAATGGATCCTTGACACTTCAGTATTGTATGTATTTTATTTTATTCAGAACAAACTGTAACCTCACAGTGGAACACACCCAGCCAAGGAGTAATTGATTGTTGTTAACTGCCTTTGACGCCCTGTGTTTGTGCTAGTGCATGATGAATAAACATCATAGGTGGGATTATGTTCTTGAGCCAAGGCCAAAATGACCTGCTCGGATCACTCTTGGTATGTGCCTACACTGCCACATCAGTACTATCTGTCTGTATACGGGTTGGTGCCAGCTGGCCAGACATCCTCAGTATTATCAGGGGTCAGGTGTCCAGAATGTAGCCAGTGCTCTGGTGCTTGCCTCAGTGCATGTTAAAGACTGAAGCATGGTGACAGGAATTACAATACTTTTGGTTTATATGCCGACAGCCATAAGCAGTACCAACAATTGAACAAATAATGAACACCAGAAGGTGAAGATATTTTGTGGCTACTGTATGTAAAGCTCCTCCAAGTCACACTGAATGGTAAAGATACTGTATAGGACCAAGATTTGTGAGATCTGCTGCTGAGGTGGTGATGGAGGAGGGAGAGATGGATCTACTGCTGAGGTGGTGATGGAGGAGAGAGTGAGATTGTTCTTCTGCTGAGGTGGTGAGGGGGAGGTTGGTCAGTCTATTTTTCTCATGACTGTCTGTAGAGGGACTCAAGCTTAATGGAGTGTTTCCTGTAGCACTTCATAAACTCTATTGCCTTTGGCCTTATTTATATAATATATTAGATTTTGGAATGTCTGTATACAATATGAGCTGTCAGTTGATAATGCTTATTTCCTCAGCTCATATTTATTATTTGTTTGGTCTGCTTTATGTTTATTGTTGGTTCCATGTTGGTTTGGCCGTACCCACCAATGGAAAATCATGGCTTCAAAACTGATGCATTCTCTTCCCAAGACTAAAGCACTATCCCACATTTTCTAGATTATAATATTTCTCGGGTCCCCTCTCCTTCATGGGCCCCTTAGACTCACCCTATCTTCGCTCTCCCTTACAGCACCCCTGGTTATCCCATATTACTTAACAGAGTGCTGTAATAATATTCCATGAAGTCACCCCTCTGCCCTTTGACCCGCTGGCCTTCATTTTCTCTTTCATAACAGATGATGCTTTCAGTTGTAAAATGTCACTTTGTGTTGTGTTTTTTCTCACTCCCACTCTGTGTTGGCCTAACCTCAGTGGGTGGACACTTATCTAATCCTATCTGACTGTCTAAGGACCAAACCCCCCTCGGGCCCAAAGATGCTCCTTTCATCTGATTGAATGTCCATATGAAGATCAGTTCTGCTCCAGATTATAAATACATCTTATGAATGTCCAACCTAAAGTAATACTGTGGTGTAGATGATTTAATATGTGTGTTATTGCATGAAGAGTTATCAGAGCTGAACTGGCTGTGAACTGACTTTAAGCACAATGCTAAAGGAATGTGTTTGTATATTTCTCCCTTGTCTATGAGGTGGAAAGTGTGGAAAGATTAGCTTTTAAATGTTTTTTGTTGTTAAATAGTATAGTGCCATTGAATGTATTAATCCAAATCATAGGCATTCACTAGGGGGAATTAACAGTTGCAAACACATGGATGTTTTTGGGCGGTAGGAGGAAGCCAGAGTACCAGAGTACCAGAGAAACAGAGAACCAGGGTACCAGAGAAGCAGAGTTCCAGAGTACCAGAGAACCAGAGAACCAGAGAACCAGAGAACCAGAGAACCAGATAACCAGAGTACCAGAGAACTAGAGTACCAGAGCTCCAGAGAAACAGAGTACCAGAGAACCAGAGTACCAGAGTACCAGAGAACAGAAATCTTAATTGTCATTGTCACTGTACAGATTTACCCTTAAATTTTAAATGATACACTTACTTTTCCTAATCTCTATCCTTCGTGACCCTCCATCACAGTCTCACACAGACCAGGATGTACGTGTACAAGCCAGGAAGTATGAAAATAACATCACAGAGATCTGGAGTTGACTTTTATTCTTTAGATGAAAAAAATACAAATTTAATACGAATTTTGAAATAGAAACATCAGATCCTTCAAATTATTTCTGATAGATTCTAGTTCTTGATAAATGTATGTATGGACCAATCAGAGCGCTCCTGTCCTGTGGAAGCGTGTGATTGGTTAAACAGTTCCTTGTAGTAACAGCCCACAGGTGACCTCAAAGTCTCAATTATGCTGGACTAATAACTAAACAATTATCTTTGCTAAAATACATGAAATACAATTAACCAACTGTATTGTATGGGTCACTAAAGTTTACAATAATTCCATCAGTCATGTGACCACATCTCAAAGGTCTAAACAATTACATTAGTGGTCGTAGGCTGCTCACATCCTTCTTTCTCCTTACGCTAATCCCAGACATGGCCTACTCAGGTTTGTGAAGCTAAACCAGGTGAAGATAGTCACTAACACTAAGCTAAAGCAATAGGCTTAGGTCACAATGTTGTGTTAGTAAATCCTGTATATGCTGCTTTATACTCCTATTACAAATCTACCAAACAAAATCAAGAGCTTCTATTAAACACTGTCTACTTACTTTACTGTTATATCTCACTTAGTCCTGATTACCAAGCACTTTATCAACTGAACAAACACAGTGAACACGCATATCAGCTAGAACATATACTGTTTCATGCTTGTCTGTTTTTGTATGTTTTTTTTATCCAGCTTTTAGAAACATTACTGAGGTGCTGTGAGATACCTCAAGGCCAGAGCGAGCCTCAGACAGCCCTCCTTCTTATGCAATCTTATAAATAAATGTGAAATGACGCAGAGCTTTGGCAGCCCTGGTTCTCAGCTGATTGGTTTGTCTGTTTAGCTTACACCTCAAACCCTTACTACAGCGCTGGGGGGGAGCTCTGCATTCATTGTTGTTTCACATAAGCCATACAGTTCAACATAGAATGGTGAAATAGATTGGGTCACATTGGTGTGCGTAGTTTTAGCACATCAGGAAACTCAATGTACAGTATGTTTGGGTTTTGATAAACAATTGAAATTATGTTGACGGCAGCAATACCTTTAAATAAGTCAGGGACAAAGATGCATAGTTTAGACCTGTTTAGTTAGTTAATTAGTTAGTTAGTTAGTTAGTTTTCAAATGCATATTCAATATACAAATGTTTAATATAATAGAAAGAATAAATATTACATCCATCATGGTGATTGCAACTTCATTTTACAAATTTCCAGTAACAGGAAAATACATCAGAGTTATTACGTTGTGAGAGAACCCACATTACACAGATATTCACCAGGCCATTGGTGTGGAGCTCACATGCGACTGAGAAGTGTATTCATTATGGTAGTTTGTATTCTTTGGATGCAAATGTTGTAGTTTTTGCACTAAGGAGAGGTGGTGGTTGTGAGGTGATGAATGCTGGTTGGAGAGGTCTTTGCCCATCATCTCTTCAGACCTTTTCGGTTAGTAATTTGTGATTTTAGCTCAGTTGGTTGAGCGTGTGGCCCATGTTCTGAGCTTTAAAGACTAGCCCGGGGATTGTGGGTTTGAATCTGGCTCATAGCAGTTTGTCACACCACACTCTTCTCCCTGGTTTCTTCTCACACTACTGTCTCGGGGGTTAGGTGGTCCATGACTTTGAGTATTGTCTTGATTTAACCTGAATTTTAAGCACATTAATGACCGCGTGATGTGTGAAAAGAGCACAGGCTGAATCAAAACATGTTATGAGCACAGTAGTGTAGTCTGTATATTCTACATGTATTTTATTTGCACACCATAATGTAGCCTATTCAAAATGACAATGGCTCCACTGTCTTTTGTGAATCTACTACAGTGTAAAGCGTGTGTAGAGGAAGTGTAGCTAACATGAGTATTGACAGTGCTGCTCGTTCTCAGACGGCTGCCTCATTAGACAGCCTGTGTGCAGTCAGTCATCACGTCCGGATGGGATCAGCTCAGGGCTGGGCGAGGCCGGCCTGTGGGCACAGGGGTGAATCATCTGCTGCTAATGCCCACAGTCAGTCCTGTATTAGGCTAACACTGGACCGATGTGCAGTGATCAAGATAAACCAATAAAAGGCTGGCGAAAGGGAAAGTGCTGGCAAACGATCAAAATGACATCAGCTTCAGAAAAACTGATATTTTTGCATGCATATTGTCACAGAACAGAAATTATGCAATATATTTCGACTATTGTGTGATTCTTGCCATTAGCCCTACTGACAGGTTAATTATGGCTTTATATCTGAGGTCATACTACAGGACACATTCCTTCCAGTGTTACCACTACCTGTTGGAGCTGTGGGCAATGGCTGTGAAGTGCCCCCAGATTCAGATTTCTAGGCATTATCCTAGTCATAGTATCACAAAACTTTATTTGACATTTAATTAACCAGGAAAGTCTTTAAAAAGCAAGACTATAATACTTTTTCAATGGAGAAATTAGCATTAGCCACAAACTATCACAACATATGAGAAATCGAGATGAAATGACAATCATTCACTGACTACAATAGCTCTCTACAGCCCTCTGCTGGTGGAACAACGCCTTAAACCCCGGTTTTATTTACAGCTCTGTAGTGTGACTGTGGGAGTGTTTTAACAGAAGTGCATTTTAACTAGTGCTCATCTGTGTTTTTCCCATAAATGTTTTTTTTTTTAGTTTTTCCTTGCCGCGATGGAGG
>JAVQKC010209023.1:0-11884 GCA_036025475.1 Philypnodon macrostomus | reverse complement strand
TCTCTCTCACAGTGGACATGCACCTACGATGAAAATTTCAGACCCCTTCATGACTTCTAAGTGGGAGAAATAGCAAAATAGCAAGGTGTTCAAATACTTGTTTTCTTCACTGTACACATGTACTCAAGCTCACACCTTCACATACACACACACATACACACACACACACACACACACACACATACAGATGGCATGGTTACAATGCTGTTGGCATCCATACCACACATATGGCCCCCGTTTATTCATAGGAAATATGGGTTAAGTGTCTTGCCCAAGCACAGTTTTGAGCAGGAATCACACCGCCGACCCTACAGTTATAGGACAACCGCTCTACCACTGAGCCACTGCTACTGTATGTAATATGTAACTGAAATTTAGCCCAGACCCTGACCCTGATGTCTGACCATTGCAGAGGGCTCCACCAGCCTTTGTGTCTGCTCACTGCTGTATTTACCTCTGTGTTGGTATGCTGATCCATGTGTGCTGAGTGTATGTCTGTAAACACATTTACAAGTGTGTGTGTGTGCTGAGTGTCTCTCTGTTAACACATATACAGGTGTGTGTTTGTGTGCGTCCAGGCTGACCCCATCTCGCACTCCTGACCGCTCCGACGCAGGCTGCATAAATTAGCACTGATGCTCCGCGATGTAATTATGCCGCTGTCAGGACGGCCCCACCGCTCAAATTCATTTTAATACAGTTGGTCTCCAAGGTTACCGCCCGGGGGTCACCTTCTGTGTCAGCCCCTATGGATCTCACCTGAAGAACAATGGTGAAGTCTGCTCTGAAGAACAGCATCTGAACATGAGACTGGAGCTCACATCAGAGGAGGAAAACACTGGATAGTCACTAAGATAACACAATGGACACTCAGTCAAAGGCAGGTGGTGGAAAAAGGACAGAGAAAAATCACAATTTGTTCATTATACAAATACTAAACGACCTAAAACAAACACCATTATAGTGGTTTAATAATGGTATCCACTTTAAAGACACCTTTCAAGATGCCCAAAGCGCTTTACCATTAAGTCCATTATTCATACACTCCAGTCATACACTGGTGGTGGTAAACAACTTCTATAGCCACAATGACAGAGACTTGGCCGCCATTCTACTCCAATGGCCTCTCTGACAACCACATTCATTTATAGGCAATGTGGGTTAAGTGTCTTGACCAAGGACACAGCAACAGTATGCACAGTTTCGAACTGGATTCGTACCCCCAACTCTCTGGTTATAGATGAACCGCTCTACCACTGAGCCACGCTGCCCACAGAGTTATTGTATTTACATCGTATTTCAGTCTAAAAAGAAATAAGCCTGTTTAGTATGTGCAAATTTGGTTAAAAGTGCGTTGGCAATTTTTTTTCCCGTTTTTGGTTGCATTCCCACCAATTTGGTCAAAAGTGGACTTTGGACTTTGTTTTGTTCGGATAGCTCTCACATTGTACTTTTAGCATAACTTTTAAATACATTTTTAAATAAAGCCAGACTTGTGATGATTGTAGCGGGCACCGAGCAGAAATAACTGAGGTGGGACGGAGCCACATAATACAAAAGGTAGAAGGGAACACTGTAAGGATTCAAGGGGGAGAGGAGGATACAAGTGACCAGATATAGAATGTGGAGGGGCAAGAACAGTAGTATGCAGTAGTAGTAGTTGAGAATAAAAAGGATAGAAATAACTCCAGAGTGTAGGGGACAAGGAGAGGCCGAGGGGGGGTCTCAGCGCCCAGATGGTGGCCTGTGCTCTCATTTGTCCTGCTCCAGTCTGTGGTGCTAACACTAACCTCAGGGCAAGCACTGCACACAGCACACTCTCAATTAGTCTACTAACACTGAGCATGAGAGAGGGAGGGGGACTGTAATACCTGCAACAATTGCAAAGTAATACCAGGATCAAACTGTGATGTAAACTGCTAAAAGGCCACAGTTAAATCCCAACACAGCTGAGATTTAATCCAATGGCTGGACATGCAGTAGAAAATCACTAAAATAGAAAGCAAATTTTCCAAACTAGGACTAAACCAGAACATAACCAAGTCTACCCACGACATACCAGCACTAACAATGTCTAAGCCAGAACTAATCAAAGTCAAAAGCACTTATAAACCTACTGACTAACCAGCTATAAATGTCCAGATGAAGACCGTAAAGAACCCGCACTGCACACGTACTGCATTCAGTGTGAATTAGGCGTAAGCCAGGACAAACTAGGACAAACCAGGAGTAAACCAGATCTTAAAACCATCTGGTGATAAGGACTGGTGCCTCACAGCAAGAATTTCTTGGGTGCAAACCCCAGAATAGTCTGTGTGTCTAAGCATGTTTCCTTTGGGTATTCCTGTTTTTCCATCAATTTAAAACATTCCCAAATCTGCTGTATGGTGATCAGCCACTGCTTGTGTCAGGTTGAGCGACATTGAAAGTCACATGCAAAGAATACATTTTTAAGTGTCGAGTGTAGCCTTGTGATTCGGGCCGAGGTGACTTTGAGTGGCTGTGGAATAGTTACAGCAGCACGCTTTGTTAGCTGCAGTTAATTTATGGTTGAACTGGCCTGATAGTGTGATACGATCGACTGCCCCCACTGTCTTTACCGTCGGCCCAAAGACACACAGAAAGACTCTATGGGAGAGAGAGAGATGGGGGACATACATAGAACTGTGGAACTGCAGCTTTATTTTATTTTCAAACCGGAGATGAAGAAAAATAATCAGCCAGAAATGACAAAACATAAATGAGTAATACAGGAAAATGAAAGAGTTGCGGAGCAGTTAAGTTCACAGCATCTCCCCCGAGGTGCGCCCAGGATTCGATTGCATTACAGAGTGACAGTCCATTCATCTGGACCACACCAAGAAGAACATTTAGTTAATTGAATGATTAATAAATTCAGCCCAGTCACACTATTTCACTCTGTGGGCTTTGGATAAAAATGTCTGCCAAACAGCATTCATCATATATCAGCGCTTTGATATTCTCCGCCTCACATCCAAACTAGGCCGGGTATGTACAAATATTGAAGGAAACAGCCAGGCATGGGACACTTACTGCACGTTCAAAATACACTGTTTATAACGGTTTTAGAGGCTAGAATGGGCCATGGCTTTAGGTAAGGGTTAGGAGTGGGCCCATGCAGTCAGGGCTGTATATTCAAAACAATGACTGGGTAGTTCCGCTATGTCTTTGTGGAAGACTGGTTTGAATCTTGATTGAACCTAGTCATACATTCTCTGAGTCCTTGGGTAAAAACACCATACCCACCTTGCATGTATGAATTGATTGATTTGTGCTAGTCAAAGAGGCTGCAGCTGCAGAATGACCAATGTGTCACTGTGGAATGACTGAATAATACAATCAATTGTAAAATGTCTCCAGGAGTGTCCAGGAATGTGCTATATAACTTAGCTAAACTCTGCACAATCTATTTTAAAGATTTGAACTTTACATCATAACAAGTTGTGATTATATATACATCACAAGATTATTATATCACCATTATGCACCCGAACTGGATCCACTTGAGTTGTTTGAGCTCTTCACGCTCTTCCATGTTTCGTCATTCTTGAGGTGAAGTTTAGCTGCTGCCTCATCATTACACTGTCTAAAGTCCTTCAAACCTAACTATCATATCCCCTGCAGATCCACAGACAGGCACCAGCAGTCCAGAGGCATGACTATCTCCGCGCCCCGTCTCGCAACAACAGCTACTACAATTCGTCCTGACAGGTCCCGACTTCCGCTCACCTTTCATCTGCTCCTTCAAACAGAATGAGGTGCTTTCATAACACAGGCTGAGTGGCAGGAGCGGAGTGGGGGCCCTGGTGTGGACAGGCACTTTGTCCAGGTTAAATATACACTAATGGAGCATAAGAGGGCCGTCAGCGGGACAGGGGAGAATGGGAGAAGACTAAAAACACAGACACCAGAGAGCGGTGGGTTACATCAGACAGGATGAACCAAAGGGCAATCTGACATTTACCTTTACAAGTACAACTGATATGACATGGTTACCCCTCAGAGCAAATGAAACTGAATTAGGAGAAGAACAGCTGATTGATATTAACACAGATGAACATGTTTTGCCTCAAACAAGTTAGTTTGTAAAATAACAGTGGCTCGGGGGCAACGATGGGTTGTCACTGAAAGGTTGGCTGTTCCATCTCCACCCAGTTTAAACTGGCATTGTCTCTTTGGGCAAGACACTGTATTACCTGTGTTACCACCTGTGTTAGTGTGATTATAGTGGTGTGTTGGTGTTATGAGAGGTCATAGACTTCAGGCTTTTGACTAGAATTCCTTATAATAGAATACCCAGAAACTATGTCCTTCTAAGTACCATTTATTTGGACGAAACAAGGTCTGACAAACATCCTGGAGGGGTCTACAGAAGTTGTTAACACCGTTCAAAGAACCATTCATTCACAAACACCCACATATCCATACACCAATGTAGCAAAAATTTAAGTGAGTCTTCCAAAGGTCATAAGAACTGGGCAATCGAACAGCCAACCTTCTGGTCAGTGGACAATCTGCTCTACTTTCAGAGAGACTCCAGATTATTTGGCTCATGACAGAATAGAAAGAAACAAACAGCATCACACACGCTAATGTTAACTGAGTATGCATTGCTGTGTAACAAACACAAAAAGTAAACACACCAGGGGTGCAATGTTGACTTCCACCTTTAAAAGTACAACTGATTTGACACCCTTCCCCCTTTGGAGCAAATGAACCCACACACCCCTCCCTGATTGATATTAGCAAAGATGTACAGATTTCCCCCGAGCTGGAACACTCCAATTTCCACTATGCATTAGCACACAATACAGTGGCACGCACTGAGCCTATAGACCCAGTAGGCAGTCTTTTGGATAGATGGCACCTGCATACGGGAGAAGGGGGCATACAAATAGAATTGGAGAGTGTGTTGGGGGAGGGGACGAATGCGGTGGCGGGACGGGGGTGAGTCCATAAATAGGATTGTGTAGGAAGCAGAGCGAGCTAAATAGGATTGTAATGTACAGCGAAGGATGTATAAATAGGATGTGGGGGAACTAGCGGTGTTCAGACTAGTTCCATGTCCCAGCGGTGGAGGGGTCTTTGGGGCAGGGGTGTGGTGGGGGTTCGTGGAAGTAAAGGCCATTAATGTAGCGGCTAATCTTGAGGCACCCGTCTCCTCAGGCAAACAGTGACCTCTACGGAGCAGGTTCACCCAGGTTTGTCCTACCATCTAAGACCAATATTCCCCACACCTTCCTATACCTCATTAGAGTCATTTGTCTTTCCTGTTACCGACCTCTTTAAACATTCAGAAGTGAGCTGGATAATGGCCTTTGCTGTACTGTGGACTTGAAGTTGTTGACCAGAGCTATAGAGTAAGTCAGTGAGGTCCATGCATCTTGCGGAAAAGTTAAAATTTGTTCTCAGCATTGCTCAGTTCGGCTGTGGCAGGTGACCGCTGTGCAATGCCCAGGGAGCATTCTACAAACCTCAGGGCCTAGCTAGAGGATTAGCCTATTGTCCCTGTTTCAAGTTGATGCATGGGTAAAACTGGAGTACCCAGAGAAAACCTGCCCATACACAGAGAGAACATGCAAACTCCACAGAAAGGCCCCATCCAGTCAGACAACAAATACCATGCATTTCGCGGCAATTGTTCCCTACCTCATACTGTCCTTTGGAGCATGTGAACAGCTGTGGTAGTCTTTCAGGGTCAAAGTAAATGGCTATTGGCTGCTATATTTAAACCAAATATAGGTAGGTGTGATGGCCAATGCACTTATACAAGCACATGAACCATAGATCTCTGCCAAGACAATGGCCTGGTCTCACATTGGTAAGACCATGGACTTGAAATGAGTTCCTAGTACAGCATAATATAGTACAGGGGTAAATGCTCTATGCATTATGTCACAGAAAACAAACAATTGAATTGGTAAAAATAAAAATAATAATCATTTCTACTTTTGCACCAACAATATAGAAGTGTTTTCATAATTCTCAAACCTAGATGGTGTTCCAGATTTACACAATATTTTGGTCCAGCACTTATTCAATACTTTATTGCCATTCGGACACTGGTTTATAGCGTGTTCAGTAGACGGATGGCGCTGGGATATGTACTGGTCTGGAATCTAAAAGTCTTTGTTTTTATGCTCTAAGTCCTTGACAGTTTACTAAAAAGACCAAAAAATAATAACACAAGCATACTTCTTTTAATTCCTGAAATGGTGATGGAAATCTCTCATTAAAACCCCAATGCATCATGTTTGTCCTCTCACAGACCTTTCTCCACTCTCTGCAATCCCTCTCACTCCTCATCAGAGCTATTTGTCTTTAGTGGTGGCACCCTCTTTAAACAGGTACTCTGCCACTCATGCTGGGCATACACGGATTCCCCTCCGAGAAGAGGCCAGAGATCAACACTCCGTGCCTTTTTGTGAGTCTCTCTCTGGTTGGACTTTAGGGCGAGTGGGCTTTAGAAGCTGTCAGATCAGTGGAGGGGTCCACGGCTGACGGACCGGTGTCAGAGGTCAAGGGTTAGCAGTGAGAGGGCAGGACGTGACCCTGAAGACAAACAGCGTGGGGAGAGGGTCACAGCCCTGGACCAGTCTGTCATTCTGCACACAGGGGGTAGTGTAGTGTTGGCATACACTGTGGCTAGGAGGGCAGTATTCACACATATTTCATTGAGAGGGTGTATTTGACATGTAAATCAGAGGACATAATACATGATAATTAGATTTTCATGGACTTTATACTAATATATTGTAGAAAGACAAGATATTGAGAGTTTAAATGGCGGAATGTCAAGGTATTGCATCGGATAACCATTGAACATACTACACATATTGCAGTTTGGGGTCGCAGGTCACATGCCTTTAGGTTACACCCTGGACATTGCCAAGTTATTTGCAGGGTTGACATAGATGGATTAACAAGACATCCATTCACTCTCACATTCACTAGGGGCATTTGAATTCACAAAATTTGTTGCAACATTTTGGATATTGGAAATAAACCAATGTACACTAAAAGAACTCGCACAACTTATAATACTAGCTAACTGCTCTGCCAGTAAGAAACCATGCAGCTAAGTACTAAAGGGCAGCACACACTGGTATAAGTGTGTCATCTTGGGGGGCATAGTGGTTAGATGTGAGTACTGGGGAGGCAATGGTGGAGTGGGTAGGTTCGCTGTTTCGAATCCTGCAGAAGCATGTGTTGTTGTGTCCCTGGGCAAGACACTTCATCCAATTGTCCCATTTATGAATGTATCAGTGTGCTTCCACCACCGAGTGTGACTGAGGAGTGAATAAGTGTCTAAAGTAGTGTCTAGAAAAGTGCTATACAAGACCAATGCAGTATTATTATTAGAGCTTTGCATAAATCGTTTCAGCTCTGCAATAGACAGGTAATCGTCCCAAGTCCACTCCTCCTCACACCCAAAGCAGCTTAGTTTCCGGGTTTATTTAGCCCACATAAGCTGTCAAAAAGAATGCCTTAATGCCTGCAAATGAAACTGACATATCCTTCTCTAACCTGTTTATCGTCCCGAGTCAAAGCCATGGCTGCGTCTTCATGATTACATGACAAATCCAAGGTAACTACATGCCCCTGTGAAAACATCCTTTCCATCAACCGGGGCAACAACGCATGCCCCCCGATAAAACTACAGGCAGTTAGTCACACACTGTAAACAATACATCCATGGGCTCATATTCATATCATCATATTTTAAGCGCCAAGGTAAGAGCGTATGGAACCCTGGAGAGTGCCGCGGACAGGTAATGGATGGCAGTGCTAGAGGAGACTGAGGGGAATTGATATAAAGCTGAAATGCAAGGGGCTGTCTGTTTACCATGAATTAAAACATATCACCGGGCGTACATGTATAGGGCCTGCTGATGGATTTATATACAAAGACGCAAGGAATAAATGTTTGGACAGTGGCTCTTTAAATAATTGATCTATGAATCACACATGAGAGATCTGCTAAATTATGAAGACAAATAAAGCGGTCATATATCAGCGCCCTATTACACTGTTTAAGCGTATTTAGGCAGGTAGGATAGTATGGGCCCATTAATATTTGGCTTGAAGGTGTTGCATACAGATGATACCAGGGACCAAGGCAGACACAGATTCAACCAAGCTTTAGTCAGGTGAGGTAATAAAATAGATCTAAATTATGCTGGGGTAATTGCAGGAGAAAGAGGCTTCAAAATATGGCTGTTATGGTGAGTTATTGCCAACAGAGGAGAGTAAAGCTATTGTAGGAGGTGAAGCTTAATATATTTTTATGTAATTTAGTCAAGGTTATTTGAACTCCATCAGGTAGGTTTTGGTTGGCGTTGGATCTTGTGAGCGATATAGCCAAGTCTTCTTCCCTTCTGGGGTCACCAGAGCAAATAGCATGAAGCAAGATGCATGTTTGGCATGGTTTTATGCCAGATGACCTTCCTGGCGCAACCATCCATTTATCTGGGCTTGGGATTCACACACAGAGTACTCACTCTGTTTCTCTCTGTGTTTCTCTGTCTCTGACTGGATCCGAGAGCATTTCAATGGATTCTGTACCATTGTGAGGAATAAAAGATTAGTTTTAGAGATCTCCAAGTGCTTTCCAAATGCTTCTAGCCCTTGTGTTACTTTCGGGTAAATAGACCCGAAGATGCTTAACGTGGTAGGGCCCAGATGCTGGTGCACTTGGAGCACGGAGATGCACGCTGTGTGTGTATGGGAAGATGCATGCAGAGTCCTGAAAAAATAGAATCCTTGCCCATTTCTTTCACAGCGCCGGATCCGGACATGTACAGCACCGCAGCTGGTGTGAATGAGTTCAGACTTCAGTGGTTTCTTTTTCCACAGGAGCTTCTGTGGCACCCGTTCCGTATCCGTACCGGAGTCAGTGTGAATTAGGCGTTAGGATTATTCAGTTGGTAGAGTGGCTGTACTATAACTAGGAGGTTGGCAGTTCAAATCCTGTTCCAACCTGCATATTGCCATTGTCTCAATGGGCAAGATACTTAACCCACATAGTCTATGTATGAGTGTGGTGGTGTTATTTGGCAGTGGTCGGAGAGAGCATAGGCACGGTAGGGCCGCCACGATTCAGCCACACTGCCCCAGGGCAGCCATGGCTACAGAAGTTGCTCTCAATCCGAAGTGTGTCACTTTAATATGAATGACTAACGCATCATTGAGTGTCCAGAAAAGTTATGTTTAAATCCAATTATTAGTATTGAGCATTTTTATTATATAGCAGTCATTATACTACCGGTAGAACATTTAGCAGTTTTTTTGTTTTATATCTGCTTGAGTAGTTTCTGTTTACTTAATACTTCCTCCAGCTCAGGCAAATTGGTGTACTCTCTTCATGCACACTGAAAAATGGTTTACCCTTATCTCAATATTTGGTTACATGATACTAAAAAAGGTGTTGGTTACAAGCAACCTATTCCCAAAGTGGGTCTAACCACTCTCTCACCGGTGCAAACATACGTCGTACGTCTTCTGAAAGTTCACGCACCGCTGATCTGAGAACATAATGAAGTGTGACATATCATGCAAAGGAGTTAATGGGCTGTGAAGTCATTAGTGAACTCTCTCCATAGAGTCTGCAGAGGGGAGCAACACACCTATCCCCACATATACCCCACAGTGGAAATGGGACAAGTCCTAGGGGCGCATCAATGAAAAAGTTCTAGGCCAATACCAATAACAATGTTTTAGTTTACTCAACTCATGATGGAAATAAAATTTATTTATTAATCCATAAACAGTGTGAAAAAAAAATACCCAATAGTGCAGCTTACTGAAAAAAGTGATGCAAAAAGTGTATTTGATAGTGCATTCCAAGAACTTCAATGGAATGTTCTACAATGACTACAATTTAGAATAAAAATGTAATTCATTATTATGAATCACTGGTGACTGGGGCATTTCCAGATAATACAATACAAACAAAAATGTATGAACTTCGAGTGTGTAACATAAACAATTTGGGGCAATCAGTTAGAGTTCTTTATTTTTTTCTGGCTGTTTCATTTTTGATAATACAATTATGTAACATTTTCATTTGTTTGCATTCTGAATATTAGCAAACTGGCTTCTGAAGTAATTTTTTTTACAACAGGTTAACATCAGCCATCTTTTTAGGCCGATAGATAAGAGCAACTATAAGTCACATATACATACACATAAAGTATGTAAACCTGTTGGGATTACTTAGATTTCCGCATAAATTGGTCATAAAAGTGTTCTAATCTTCATTAAAGATACAACAATAGACCAGCACAGTCTGTTTAAACTAATACTGCACACAAAGTATACATTTTCATGTTTTTATATTTAACGCAACATGTAAACATTCACAGTGCAGGGTGGGAAAAGTATGTGAGTATAACTGGTTGACCCTCCTTTGGCACCAATAACCTCAGATAAACGTTTCCTGTAGTTGCTGATCAGACCTGCACAACGGTCAGGAGGAATTTTGCACCATTCCTCTTTACAAAGCTGTTTCAGTGCAGCAATATTCTTGGGATATCTGGTATGAATCACTCTCTTGAGGTCATGCCACAGCATCTCAATTGGGTTGAGGTCAGGACAGGTCCACTCCAGAAGGCATATTTTCTTCTGTTGAAGCCATTCTGTTGTTGATTTACTTCTATGCTTTGAGTCGTTGTCCTGTTGCATCACCCATCCACTGTTGAGCTAATGTTGGCAGACAGATGGTCTTAGGTTTTCCTGCAAAATGTCTTGATAAACCTGAGAATACATTTTTCCGTCAATGACAGCATGATGCCCCCTTCATCACAGTTGAGATGAGGTTTTGATGTTGTTGTGCTGTGCCTTTTTTTCTCTACATGTGTTCATTAAAAAAAATAAAAATGCTGCACATTTGAAGTTGCGTGGCGAAAAAAAGGCACAGCACACAAACCATCAAATCCTCATCCTCATTCACATTTTCCACCCTCCACTGTGTTCAATAAAAACATATAATTTGTGTGCAATATTAGTTTATTCAGACTGTGTTTGTCAGTTGTGACTTAGATGAAGATCAGAACACATTTATGACCAATTTATGTAGAAATCTGAGTAACACACATACATACTTTTTCTTGCAACTGTATATATACATACATATACATACACACATATATCTAAATCTTGATGAGACTGACAGCTTCACATCCTTCACATCAACTACTAGCATTCAGTCAGATATCAATGATTGGTAGCAATTTCAATCAAATATAAAACATTAAGTGCCTTTTACAGACTACAAAGTACAAATACTATGGACATGGAACAAACACAATGAATATGTATAGTTTGACCAAAAGGCAATCTAAAATAACGACGACAATCAGTCATTGACAATCATGTAAAATAGGACATGTTAGCTTGACTGCCTGTAAGATACTTGACATTTTGTATTAGCCGCTATGGTTTATGTTTATCCAAAAAGGGGCATGGCCTTGGTACAAGGGCTAAAGTACCGGTATGTTGCTCTAATCGATACCAATATCAGTCAGCCTGGTGAATATTAACCGATATCGTTGTTGAACTGATTAAACCACTGGATTATACCAGCAAATCAGCTCCAGAATCCACTCCATAACATACACAATGGCTGTTGTTATCACATGCCCAAATTGACAGTGGAACAAAAGCCCATATGTGTTAACTTGACTGGCATAATGTTGTGTGCCATGCTCTGCAGTGATGGGGGAGAGGGTTAGTGCACTGAGGACTGATGGGGGAGAGGGTTAGTGCACTGAGGACTGATGGGGGAGAGGGGTAGTGCGCTGAGGGGGGAAAGGGTTAGTGGGCTGCTGGGGACGAGGGTTAGGGCGTGGATGGGGGCGAGGGG
>JAVQKC010209021.1:0-20571 GCA_036025475.1 Philypnodon macrostomus | reverse complement strand
GTAGTAGTAGTAGTAGTAGTAGTAGTAGTAGTAGTAGTAGTAGTAGTAGTAGTAGTAGTAGTAGTAGTAGTAGTAGTACATCCAAAATGATCTAGTTCCTTTAAAGGTAATTGATTAAGACATTTCAGAGCATATTGGATGTTTCACAACCTCACCCTTTAAGACATACATTAGAAATACCTTTAACGATACATTCAGTGACCTTTATTAGCTTCACGCACACAGTGGGAGTGAATATACCGTTAGTGGCAGGCTTTTTCTTCACGACCCTCTGAAATATGGCTCATGCGCTAAGAGCAGCTCAAATGACAACAGGCAAAAAGAGTAGATTTAACCAAAAGGTGAGTGTAGAATCTTCCATGTTGCCGTAATGTGTGATTTCACCCAATTTCAAGCATGGCTGACCCAATAAGACTCCTGCATCCCATTTAAAATGTTCCTCCAGAAATAACATTTATCCAATTTGTTTCATGGCTCCCCGCTTCCATACTCCTGCCTCACACATGCCTGCGGCCGCCAAATGGATGCTTGAGGTCGAGGGAAGAAAGGGAGTCTCTGGTCCACCTTTGTAACCATATCTGAAGGCTAATCCACCATACACTGCATAGGTATTTAGAGAATGTTATATTTGTAGACGGGATTACCTTAACACAAGACATTCTCCTAACAAGATTATGCACTTCAGTTACTATTAGAAATTGCTACATATTACCAAAACTGAAACAGAGTGATGCATAAGCCCTTCCTTTGAGAAATTATAGCAGCATCACTTCAACTAGATGCCATCTTCAGGTATATTTTTGAACCTATGATTCCTATTAGTGTTACTGACTGAGTGAGCTCTCTATCTCGTCTTTTCCATTAGTCTATGCTGCTATGATAAAGCATTTCTGTGAATATATCCAGAGTTCTTGTCAAGCTTGATTTATCTTATCTTGGTTATTCCCTTTGACTTGGGTGCATTTCATCTGCACCTCACCACATTTTCCCGAGCCAAACACTATATTTTTAGTGATTTTCTGGCTGCTCTTCCATGGGTGACCCTGGATGGTAGCGCTGGATGCTGCTTTTCCAGGCACTGGGCCTATCAAGGCAGCAGCATGCGGCACAATGCTAAATCCATCCAGCTAACCACCGCTACAGTCCTCACTATTCTGCCACATTTCCTGCACCGCTCACATTGCTAATTAGAAATGAACCGGGTAATTAACCACCTTGTCTCATTGTTGGAGATGGAATATTTGTTTCTCTCTCACTGTGCAAAGCTTTTGTTTTCGGCTCACAATGACAGCATTTTCTCTCAGTCCGAATCCAATCCGAATCACCAGCGGCTTAAAAGAGACCCTATTTAAAATGGTCTTCAATGAAGGAATGATGAAGATGAGGGTGAAAAGAAATGGTGGTGCGCTGCTTCTGTGTGATGGCTGTGGGTCTTATCGCTGAACACAGCTCTCTCTCCTCTGACATAACTACTTATCTCTGGTCACCGCGCTGTTTTCACTGGCTGCATAAGAAAACAAACTGAAAAATGTGGGATAATGCTCGACTTCAAATCTGCTGTTCTGTATAATGCACCGTTTGTAATTTGGGAATTTATATTAGATTCAGGCCTAACACTGACCACCAACACTCAACTTACCAACTGAAAATGACAGAAATATGCCTTTGTTTGTTCACTGTTCGTTTATCTTCTGCTTATTCCAGTTATAAATCATGTGTGGCTAAAGCCTATCTCAGCAACTATGGGCCATAGGTGGGGAACAACATGGACAGTAGAAAGACTTGAAAAACATGCGACAAAGTGGTGGAAAATCACTTTTTTGTTGAAGATAGTTTTCCTTTAGTCTGCGGCAGATGAAGACTTTAGCAGAAGGATTTATCTGACAAAAAGTAATGATCACTAAGGTTTCTGATCACCTCTGAGGAGATAAAGAGGATCCTTTTTTATGATGAACTTATCTAAAGCTCTGCCCTGCGTCATTTTTAAGGTAGCTCTATATACACTATAATTAACGGACATCCTATGCTAATGCTCCAGAATAAAAGCGTTGAATAGTGACAGTAAAGTCTGACAGAGGTCGACAGATACAGAGAACGAGGGGAAGTGTATCGTGTGTGCTTTCTCTCACACAGTCTTGTGAAATGAGAAAATTAAACACTGCCAGTTTCTTCTGGTTGAACTAAAAACTATCACTACAGTACAAAGGAGCGCCGTAAAATCCATCTAACCAATGAATGGGCTCTGTGAGGAAGGCAGTGCACAAGGCAACTGTTCACTTGAGCTAATCCTGTTCAGGCACAATGAATCACTTCACCTGGAATCTACTTCAGTCCAACAGTCCATCAACTCCTAATAGACAGTTCTGGAGTTTTAAAGCAGGAAATGGATTGCACAAAACGCTCCATCTTTCTTCATTGAGGGTTTTATTCATTTTTATGGGCATCAATATTGCATGCAGGAGACTGAGATGTACACCGGCACTTTTGTCATTAGAGACAGTACTACAGGAGAGACAAAAACTTCTAGCCTGGCCAATGGTGAAAATTGAATGATTATTGCACTTCCCATTGGACATGTGAACATCTGGTTAGTTAAGTGTAAAGTTTCCCAGTTATAATATCCTGTTAACCCAGTTCTTCTACATTTATTAAATGTACAGACCAATGGCATCGGAAAATCATCAATTTATTGTTTATATTGTTTTTCTTTACCACCATTTACAGTAACATTCTCCACTAAAATGATTCATGTGACTGACTGTAAACACACTTAAAGGTGAGTGTGATGATGCTGTATATGTTATGTGGAGTAGATTTAAGTGAAAGATGAAGCAGCCCACAGTGACTCTACTTCATATCTGTGGGTAATAACTGCCTGCTAGGTCTTTGATGATACTCCTGTCCCACTTGATTGTTTAGATTTACATTCTTACACAGACCATTACACCTGTGCTCACTGTGATAATGTAGGACACACATCCTCGTTCCCTTCGATCACTGTGTCAATTATTCAGGAAGTCAGAGAAGGAAAATGAACGCAGTCAACAATGCAAGCGACATCGATGTGTCCAAGCCCCACTGTCTACTAAAGTGGAATTGACTTCTGCTCATTTCCCAAATGACACATATTTGACTGCCCCAGCGCTGCAGGGGCCACAGGAAGCACACAGCCACACAGTCTCACACACATTTCTCCATTTCTCTATTTCTCTGCAGGGAATCAATGATGTCTGCTTAATTATTGGGTGAATTTAATCAGCAGCGCAGCAGTACTTACAGCCGTGTGACCCCACTGGCTTCAGGAAGTCACTGGCGTAACAATAGTTAGTGTTCTAATAACAAGTGTAAAGGTAACAGGAAACAACAGTGAGGCACCTGAAGGTTCTGGAGTAAATCTACATAATGTTCAGTGGATGATCGACACAATCCCCTTAACGCCACAGAGATGTGTAGTCATTAAAAAAAACACTACTGGAGACTGGTTTTAGGCTACTTAAAGCTGGGTACTTTGTTTCCATGGCAACAAACTCACCTCCAGTTCAAGCTTCATGTTTTATGAGCCATCTTTGAGGTCCTGAGTTTCCATTACAGTTTACAATTTACAGTGATTACCAACTTATGGTTAGGGGCCCAAAAGTGAGACACAGGAGTTTGAAATAAAAGATAATGTTTTCAGTTCATTTATTTGATGCATAATTATTTTTGTTTTAATTACATGAAATGATAATGCCTGTAATAATCATTTAGCAAGTTAATAGTTTGGAAATCATTATTATGTTTTTTGTTGCGTTCTGAAAGGGAATTGTAAGTGTATCTAAACAACTGGCATCTCGTGATTTCCATAGCCTTGCCATTACATTTCTGATCAGATAGTGTGTTCAGCAATAGGAGAAAACTGCCCATGTGCATCATGTTGTATCTGTTCCATAGCCCTAGGCCACTACAGGAGTCACCTCTGATGCATGAATAAAGGACTTGGAAAGTAGGTCATTACTCTGCAAACAAATAGCTATTGACAAAAAGCCTGTGTTTGCCAATCACATATTGTTGTGATTAATATCAAACTGTCGGTTTTACATTGTAACATAAATAACCTCTGATCTGCAAACAATACAGTGTAGAAGTGATAAAACGATCGCTGCAGTCAACAAATGAATCACATTTCCCTAAACACAATAATCAGCATGCCAATGTTTATATTAAGGAAATAATGGGATGTTTTCGCCGATCTTATGGAATCACGTCGGTGTTCGTCCGCGCCCGCGTCCGCGCCCGCGTCCGCGTCCGCAGATCCTAGCTGTGAACGCGATAACTCAAAAACGAATTGCCGTATCAGTTTCAACATTTGCACACAGGTACATACCATAAAGACGCCAAACTGTATCGATTTGTGTACTTCTTCGATGAATATTAATTAAGTAATTAATTAATAACGGGCCAAAACTGTGAACACAATAACTGAAAAAAGTCTTTGCTGGATCTTTTTCAACTGTTGCACACAGGTATATATCATGAAGATGTAGAAATAGATTGAGTTTGGTACATCTTCAGTTAATGACAATTAAGTAATTATATTGGCGAAAACAGCGTGTCGATATTATGGAATCACGCTTGTGTTCGTCCTGTTCCGCAGATCCTAGCTGTGAACGCGATAACTCAAAAACGAATTGCCGGATCAGTTTCAACATTTGCACACAGGTACATACCATAAAGACGCCGAAATACCTAATGACCCCTGGCCCTGAACACATCTGACCAATATGACGGCAGTTACCTCTATAGGGCCCCCATAAACTGAAAGAAGAATGCAGCTTTAGGGAATTTTCTAAATTTGGCAAAAACATGCTTCACAAACATCCAGACAAATCAAAAAAGTGATTAAGGTGCCCGTTGGTAACATTTGTAGCAGACGTACGGGGCAGACGTATGGGGCAGACGTACGGGGCAGACGTATGGGGCAGACGTATGGGGCAGATGTATGGGGCCGTTTCACCGATATACACCTTGCTGTCAGGGACGACAGCACAGGCCTAGTTTATGTTGGGTACACTGTGGAGAATCACTGTACCAAGTTTCATTGCTCTCTGCAAAAGTAAGTGTGTCCAGGGTCCCATAGGGGTCATAAACATGGGGGCGCTATAGAGGCATTTCAGGGGTGTCCTGGTCCCAATGGGGAACCTATTGTACATGTTTTTGTGGTAGGGGAAAACTGGAGTATGCAGACACGGGAAGAACATGCAAACCCCACACAGAAGGACCCCGACTGCACGGCCCGGGAATCAAACCTGTGATTTAAACCTGGTTTAAACCTGTTTTAGTAATTGACTCTTGGTTCCTCTGTTTTTTTCTGCTTTGCTTTCTAGTAAATTCATTTCTTAACTGTTTGTAACTAACCCCCAGCTTCTTTGACTTAAACATATCACACTGCTTCTTCCATACCTCATCTTGAAACTCAACTTGTGTGGCACTTGTATGACCTCACTGTTTATGTAGATACCATTCTTTCACTCTCACTCAGCACAGTGAAAACACATCTCAGAAATTGGACTGTACCAACGTGACCTTTACTTTACACCCCAGTGGAAATCTGCCTTTAAATTGTTATGTAACACCCTCCTGTATGTTTCCATAAATGAGCACATATGTTATGACTATGAGATCATCCCTTCCTCACATCAAACATACTAAAATTCACCAGTGAGGGAAGGGGGCTCTCTGCAGACCAGTACCAGCATGCCTGAGTGAAGCCTGGTTGCTATGTTGACATTATGTTGCTTGTAGATAGAAGGGTCTCCAAGAATGACAGGAGACATCAGAGCTCACTCCACAGCATGTCCGGTTTATAACCCTTTAAAATGTACCCTGACACTGCACAGATAAGAGCAGACACTTCCCTGCTGTCACCACACAGCCCCCAGTGAGCAGAGGTAGGATGAGTAGGGGAAGCTCAAGTACTAGTAAGGTTTTTTAGTATTGATAGTTTGTATTGATTTATAATCTTAGTTTAGCCCTGAATTAGACCCAATTTAGACTTTGTTTAGTCCTGGCTTAGACCTGCTTTTGTCTCAGTTTTGTTCCAAGTTTGGACCTGGTTTAGTCCTTGACTTTGAAATGCTTTAGACCTGATTTAGCTTCTGGTCTTGAACTTATTTAGCCCTGGTTTAAACATCATGATATGCTAATGAAATAGAAAATCTAGTAAAGACCTAATTTGTTTAATATTTAAGACACAATTGTATTATTTCGATAAAGAAATTTGTAAAACACATTTAATCTTTATAAAATTGCACAAATGAACGCACAATATATGTACAGAGGTGGGTAAAAGTAACAATATACTCTTACTTGAGAACCAAAAATGTACTCTGGTAAGAGTTTAGAATAGTTATAGTAGAGAATAATATGACTCAAGTAGAGGTAAAAAGTTACACAAGTAAATGTTACTGAGTGAGGAATGGACTAAGCTTTTCCAAAGGAAGCCTGTTTGGTACAGTCGAAGTACATGGGATCTTTCAAAAACAACAGAACAATACTATACTCATACGCTTGACATTTGCCTGTTTCTCTAGTGCGGCTGAAAAAAGCTCTTCCATTACATCAACCATAGCAACAGTGAAAACACTCTCCAGGGCCAGATGGATGGGCTCCAGGAATGACGGGGGAACTTTCTTTTTTCCTCCTTTCACAACCTTTTCTAGTCATTTTCAAAAGACAAGCAGACTTTTTTACTTTATCGGTTACATCACTGAGTTGGGGTGGGGGCATATTGTAATTGTGCACACATGTTTAGAATTGGGAATATTTTCTGTCTTTTGTTTACTTTGCCAATATTATGAGGTCATCATATTTTTACTTACAAATGTAATAATTCAAAACAAGTGCTGTTTTTCTTACTCTGTGGGGACAACTACACTCACTGGCCACTTTATTAGGTAGACCCTAGAAGCGGGCAATAACTGCTAATCTGGGGGCGTTTGTTGAATCGTGATACTGTACATTCCTTTTTGGTCTGCTCTTCACCGTCATTTTTATCAATGCCAGTGTTCACAATAATAAAATAATTAGTATTAAGTATTAGGATGAACATTTGATTAGATGGATCAAGGTTAAAAAGGTGTTATGAAGCAGTAGTCATCAATGTAAGACAAAAAATACTAAATTAAGTAAAATAGTGATATTATTGTTTTATCATATTGCCCACCCCTAGTAGACCCCATACCCAATAAAGTTTCTCAGGTGTTGTCTTCTCCAGCTATTGACCATCAGCTTCAAGAGTTAATGTTTAGTGCATTCAGATATGATTGTCTGCAGACTTTGGTTTACTGTTTCGTCTGGATGAACAGAGCCCATCTGACATCAACAGCCATGCCACGTTTTGTTACTTTGATCGCATTTTCGACTATTAAAATGCTCACTTTTTATTTTCAGCCGGTTTACCATGACTAAATAACATGATTTGCTGACATGTGGGGATTGGCCATTAGGTGTACTCAAATATTGGCCAGTGAGTGTATATCAATTTGCAGGTGTAAAGTAATTGCATAGACGTGAACAGGATCTCTTTGTACAGCAGCCCAGAGTGGACAAACTGAGCCATTCTTTAAGACAAGTACATTTCCTGCCTTACTTTAATCCATGGAAAGTGTGTGTAGTGTTAAATGATGTTTCTGTAGAAGCAGACACAGTCTCCTCATTAAATCAGGTCTGGTATCAAATAAACAGGACTAATAGGTTTAGATTACACTGGCTAAGTGTAGCTAGTTACAAGCCCCTGAAATACATCCAGTGTATCCGACATGTGGATTTGCTGGAGTGGTCAGTGCAGTTTTAAGCCTGGTGTTGTGGGTATTCTGGGATGTTTAGTGCATTAAGTTGTTGCTAGGACCTGTTGATTCCCTCCCAGTATGTGTGCATAAGTGTGTGTATGTGTGTGTGAGTGTGAGTGTAGGTGTGTGTGTGTGTGTGTGTATGTGTGTGTGAGGGGGTGTTTGTGTGCGTGTGTGTGTGTGTGAGTGTGTGTATGTGTGTGTGAGTGTAGGTGTGTGTGTGAGTGTGTGCGTGTGTGTGTGTGAGAGAGTGTGTGTGTGTGTATGTGCTTTACTTCTCCTCTTCCACTGACCACTCTGTTTTGTCCACAGTGCCTGGAGATCCAGAGTCTGCACTATGGCCCTCAGCACAAGAAAACAAAAGCCACACAGAAGGCAGTGGACATGTTGGCTTGGTAAATCAGAGCTCTTTCTTCCTTTCTTTGTTTACTATTTAAAATGTACTCCCAAAGGTACACTGTGTACATGCTTGGAGTGTACAGAAGCAGAAATAACACAGACAGCAGAACAATGTTTTCAATAAGGTTTAACTTTATAAAAATATACATTTTCTTCTTAAATAGTAAGAAATTAGAAGCCTCAACTTACATTATGCATTTTCATCATCAGTGTGTAAATGCAAGCAAGCCATTTTGTGTGCTTTTGTCCTCTCGAAGATTGAAGCCTTTAAAGATACAGTACAATGAACCAAGTGGGTGTTACTTAATCTGTTTTCAGTGATTTATGCAAACTGGCACCAAGTGATGTGCGTTCATAAACACGACATCTGTATTCAACTTTAGTGACTTAGCTGTTTTGCTAATTCCTAAGCATCACTCCAGTGTGTTTGTATCCAACACTTATTGTTGCTGTGGAGATGCAAAAAGATGCAGATGTCACCCAAGAGATACTCCCAAAAGCAAGAGCAAGGTCCAAGCAACAAACATTTGGCTGTCAGGACAAACTAGCATCTGGACGTATTTTCTTTAAAGTCTTAGATGAAACATGTATACAAGAATAGTTTTGTTGCATACTTAAACAGTTCTACCTGTGTGTGTTGCAGGACTCCAGAGGTGGCTCAGAGACTGCAAAGGAAACCTCTCTCCAATTCATCAGTTGTCTCAGGACCTGACAAAGACAGAAACTCTGTTTCCTGAGTTTTAACCTAAATATTATGTTTTATTTGTGTTTAAAGATATGTATTTGAACTTTGTATATCTGTGTTTGACTGATGGTGGCCAGATTACAAATAAAACCAAAAAAAGTCCATAAATCATGTTATTAAATAAATTGGATTGGTTGCCAGTGTACGAAAGACTCATGAAATATTTTTGACACATTCTCCATTTATTGTATTGAAATGCACACACATCATGAAATGGCACATTTATGTATTACACTGCGTACAGACATTTCAATGAAATCAGTGACAACATACTGTGAAGACAATGACAGATCAGTGTTAGACAAGCTTCAACAAAGAAAGAGTAAAGTGGCTAAAAGAGCTTAATGTTGAACTCGACTGTTCTCATGGATCTGCCAGTCCACAACTACACCACACAAATCCCTGTGAACTCTGTTTCTGTCTCTAAGCTAATGATCCTAAAATAGTCCAGTCATGAACTGCAAAGTGCAAACACAACTCACAAATACAAGTACAACCAAACATCATTCTTCTGTTAATACAGGTGTTGTCTCCATTACTTTACATTAGCTTTTAACAACATTAAACCCACTATTGTGAATGATTACATTTAAGTATAAAAAAAGCAGTGACCATGAAAATTAAAAATCGAATTCTGTAAAAGGTGGGTCACACTAAAACAACCAGACCAGTTGAGAACCTCTAAACTGGCATTGCATATGTTTTGTATATAGCATATTACAAAATGATTAGATAAAGTGAATCAATATTGTAATTTTAACATACAGTTTGCATATTGTAGATACTTCAGACTACACTGAGGTGATGCCCAGCGCGCAGCACTGTAAGCTGTAGGTCTGCAGTAGAACACAGTCATGACAGAGGTGGAGGAGATGTTAGTTTGTCAGGTTAGTATAAAAATATCGAACTCTACATTGCCATAAAGATTTAAGACACCCCAGCTCAAGTGCCATCAGCATAGAGGATTGGGCTACGTTATAGAAAAGTAATGTATACTAGCCCACATCAGTTAGTATTAAGCTTTATATTTTTAGTACAGTTAAACACAAAAGGTGAAAGCTAAAATATGCAGAATGCCATCATCCTCACACAATATAAATCCCCTTTAGACTGCACCCCATGTCCAACTAGAACTATGCCAAGGTATCTGCCCCCTGCCTCTGTATCATTGTACCCAAGAGGGGTATTTAAATGTGAAGATCTCATCCAATCACAGCTCTGGAATCAAGCTGTAATGAGAACTGTTGGTCTGCTATTGGTCTGATAAAGCAAACAGGCACATATTATACACACTGTACATTGGTAGAGGATACATAGAAAACAACCTTAAAATGGGCAGATGACAGTATAAGCCAATGTACGTACATATGGTAGTTTATGGTAGTTTATATTTTCAGTGTGTAGTTTTGTTAGCCCTTTAGCAGCTAATATTAAAATGTGTCTTGCTCTATTCTTCTCTCAACTACTAGCAGACCAATAACCATCTAAATGTAAGACAATATATCAACAGATCCATTGGTAGCTTTTGGAATCCCACTAGTACTGTCCAAAAAGGCTATATCAAACCAACTTATTATACATTCCAGTCCCTTCAGTCATCAGACTCCAGATACACAATTCTCTGCTCCTTGATCTTCACTGGCTTCTCCAGGATATGAGATGTTAGCCCTTGTTCTACTGTATCCTCATCTGAACCTTCTTCTACCTTCGTCTTATAGCTGTAGGACCCCTCAGACAGTCCTCCTTTCATATATTTCTCCATTATCTCCGACTCCCCAAATCCATCATCATCATCATCATCTTCCGTGGACACCTTGATGCTATAACCTGCTCCCGCCCCACCCTGAAACGCCTTCTCCAGTCCGGACCCTCTCAATGCTGCCATGAACTGGTCTTCTGACAGCTCCCCACTTTCATCCAGCAACCCTGACTCTTCCAAAGTCTGTGAAACATTCAACTCTGCTACTATGGTCATCGTTCCATCTTCACTTGATTCTGATACCTTCCGCACCTGCACGGCCACCTTATCAGGACTTTCTCGGCTGATTTTGCTAAGGTACCTCAACTCTTCCCTGAGCGGACCCGATACGGATTCTTGCAACTTCTCCAGCGCACCTTTCAGCTGTTCCTTAGGCTCCAAAGAGTCTTCTCTAAGGAACTCAAGGAACGACTCTTGGACTATCGGCGAAACTCGGACCTCTTCTTCAATGATGCATTCTGGGAAACCTTCTTTGAGTAACGGGCGGTCACTTGTCAGATACTTGTACTCTTCGCTAGCTTCTGGTGTCGCCATAGGTGGAAGGCGTTCGTCTTGGTAATAACGCTCATCCGAAAGGTCATCCACAATTCCGTAATGTCCGTAAGAGGTTATTCCGCAACCTTCTTCCGGTTCGGAGAAGTCATCGGGCGTGGAGACAAAGTATTCCCTAGGTTCTTTATCTTGGGAATATGAATCGCTTTCTCTGGAGACCTCATCAACTTGGCCCAATCCTGCCTTCCAGTGTTCCGTCTCGTTTGTAGCTTTATTTGGGCCGTTTTCCAGCTCTTCAATTTGGAAATATGATGATGTTGGTTTCTGAAAAGTAGATTGCACTTTGTTGATCTCAATCTCTTCATCGTCACTTTGAGTCTCCACTGGTTCCTCAATTATTTCAACATTGATTGACTTGTTTGCCAGATCTTCTCCTCCCTTCACGCCATCTAGCAGATTCTTAATCATACTCGCCGTCGCTGTATCTTTGATGTCCTCTAGAGACACCTTCTTTACACCTTGGTGAAAAAGTTCATCCAAATCTGAATCTTTTGTAACATCTAGTTCTTCTTCTACTTTGGACTCTAGTACTATCTGTGTTTTGGTCGTTCCATCTTCTTGTTGGGTTTTTTCCACATGGTAGCGCACTTTTGAATCCCCGGTTGCCTTCACTTCCAAGCCGGCCGGTTTGATGACCTTCTCGATAATCTCCTCAACAGACACAGTGTCTAATATCTTCTTCTCGCTTGGCTGGGCACTTCTTTCATTTGTCAAGATAGCGTCAAATGCCTTTACGCTCTCTCTAGCCTCTGACACATTCCTTTTGCTTGCTGTCAGGATTTTAGAAGAAGGAGTTTGGCTATCTACCTTAGAGAATGATTTGACTTGGACAACTTTCTCCCCAGGTTTAATTCCGGGTTGTTCTTTGGTGGTAGAGGTGGTAGAAGATTCGGCAGCCCTTGCTTTGGTGAAAGAGATCATGTCCCTCCTGGCAGCAGGACTCTGGTGGCGGGCAACAGAGATGGGGATGACCCGAGAAGGGCTGATGGACCGGGAGGTAGGCACAGGGGATCTTCTGTAGGTGGGGGCTGCTGGTGCGTATCGGACATCTGTGTGCTGGCGAACAGAGGAAGTGGTGGTAGTAGCTCTGGGCGTGTAAGACTGGGGAGGCATCTTGATTTCTGTGACAACAAAGTTAGACAAGAGTTGTATGGTCAAAACAAATAACTAACATATACTGTATATCTTACATCAGTGGTGTGGTATGTTGGCTCTTTCTAGTGGTACTTATGAGTCCTGCCTTAGTCATGGTTTGGATCTAGTCTAGCTGTAGTCCAAATCTGGTAAATACCTGGTTTAGCCAAATTTTATTGCTAGGGTTATTCCTGATTTAGTCTAATAGAATGGTACTCACTATTTACAAGGTGTTACTTGGTGTGAAAATGTGAAGCAGTGACTTCTACAGCACTAGTCACAAAGGCCCTCACAATACCATGTCTGTGATAGTACTATCACAATACAGCAACTCCGCAGATAGTCCCAGATTTATATAAGTGCATGTGACCGTAACACCTGCTTACATATATCATATTACAAGATGCTTTTCAGAATGACTATGTTTATTGTTACATAGACCTAGATGCAATATTACTTTGTTATACCTTCACTTAGTCATATTTGAGGCTTCTCTATCATTATGGAGAAGCTTTTTTTTAATTCTTGCTGCATAATGCTGAGATGCTCTCTTTGGGCACGCAGTCTCAGTTCTTGGTATTCTAACCTGCTGGACATAATTACATTTATATTATACTTCTATAGCTATGTCTAGTGAATTCTCATTTTGATTTGGTCATTGCAGAGAGAGATAATAGTAAAATGAGACATACCTATGGTTCGTTCTCTTTGCTGCTGATTCACCCTCCTGTGTGTTTCTTGTAGGTTTACTCTCTCGCCCTCCAGTAGAGCCCTGGAAAATACACAGACGTATACTTTAGAAAATATAATATTTACCATTATGTGTAAAAAGATGAGTACCTCACAAAACGCTGTATCTCATCTGCATCTGCCATCTCTCCAACTAAAGTCTTTCTGTCAAACTATTTACTGTGGCTATCCAGGACCATTTAAGGCAAAAACATCGACATCAATAACAGCTCTACAGTCTAATAAAAGTATGGTATAATGAGGTTAGATAAGCTCACCCTTACTTGGAAATGGTTCATAAAACAAACAAAATCCAAAAACGAACTCCCATGAAAACTGCACAGCTTCTCCAGAGAGTGCCTTCTGACAGACTGAGCTAAAAATACAGGTCTCGGCACAGGGCAGTCCTCGGGTCCCTGTGAAACGGAAACACCAGACCACACGTGCTGCAGCCATAATTCACACAGGCATGTCCCCATCCTAAACTACATACATGAACATGTACATGTGACACACGCAGAGGTATGATTTACTATCACACGACTAAAATATGTTGTTTTGAAATTGTTTAATATCAGTAATTTACTCTACATATTCCCTTCACATTTATGTTGATCTTAGGTAATTTATCTTAGTTTCATCTGATTGTTCCATAATGACCATACAAAACTGTGTGTTTGAGTAAATGCAAAATTAAATCTCAAATATGTTTGACATTCTTGACCAGTCATCTTTCTCCAAGTTGTGATTACAATACTGCTCATCTGCCACTAGGATTGTGCCCACATTACAATTCCAGGACAAACTCTTTTTCAGCTCCTTATTACCTTGTAGGGGTCACCACGTTCACATGAGTACCTTGATGACAAATGCACTTTCTGATGCAAGCATTTATTTATCTGGGTTTGGTAGTGGCTAGAGAGTTTGACCCCAACCTCCCTCTTAAAATAAACACGTCAACAGTCTGGTGATATCATTCTTTCTCAACAAAATGCTAAGGCTAATATATGTAGTTCTTCAATATTGATTCTTATTTATACTTATTACTTCACCACAGTAAATGATTTGCATGAGTAGATTATTACATCACATGCCCATACTGACAACAAGATTCTCCTCCTCACCTACAAGTCCCTTTATCCCTGGGCCCCTAGTACCTCTCAGACCTCCTTCACTTCTACACACTCCTCTTCCACCGAGCAGCTCACCATTCCAGGTTGCGGACTATGGGAGACTGTGTCCAGACCCCAACACTCTGGAACGCATGTGTATTATTTGAAAAATGACTTGGGTGTCTTGAAAGGACCTATTTAAATGGAAGTTATTATTATTAACACCAGCAACAATCTGTGACTAGACAATCATGGGGGTGACCTCCCTGACCTCCCACACCAAAGGCAGAATAATGAACCACTAAGAGTGTTCCACTGCCACTGTGAGGGCACAATTGTGACTATATGTACATCTTTCTCTTTGACATTACCATGTAGTCAGTATGAAAGAGCTGCATTATTTTATCATGGCACACTTAGTTTAACATACTCATTGTTGTGAACTCCTCTCTCTGCTTTTTACACATCCATCTTACAGTACTGCTGGAGCTCCGGGCAGACAATGTACCAGCTCCAGATCTAAGGGACTGCCTGGTCATGACACTGACTATAAATGATGGGCCTGTTGTATATGTTTCCCAGGGGCTGTTGTTGGAGACCAGAGCACTCAGAGCAGACCCACGCATTCACAAAGAACATGCAAACTCACTCACTCAGAAGTCCCCACCTTGAAATAAAGACAAATTTGGAAACTAATAAAAAACCACTATAGTAAAAATTACTATTTTGTAATGTTGTGAAAAAGACTGCATTTAATTAATACACAGATAATACATGCTAAATACTTTGGAAGGCTTCTGTACACTTGCTTATGCCTTCTGGAGTCACCACATCCAAACATTTGACTGCAGTGTGCACCAACATACAGTAGATTTAGCAACACCAAGGCTTGGGGCTGGCACAATAAGAACACTGGCTTATGATCTTGTGGTTAGATTTGAAGATACTTTGTCATATTGAGTGTAGCTACTTCTTAAAGTGCTGGGAATCACAGGGTACCTCATGATTCAATACGTGATACATGGCTCATGATACCGATAATATCATGGCGAAACTGCAATAATACAATATATCACTGTTGTTAAACTGTATTCCAATGAGTGAAGAATAATAATTATAACAGTGAATATTTAATCAATATCTCACAAACAAGTCTACTTTCTCAAAATAAGAAACAAAATTCAAATACAGCCAGAATTTAATTTGTGAAATATACATAATCTGATTAATTCCGATATATCCATACAGCAACTTCTTGTATCGATACAGTATCACCAAAAAAGTATCACGATATATCAGAATGTCAATATTTTGTTGTGTACTTCTTAATAGGCATGTATATCCTTATTGTTCCAGTGCATGTCCATGTGTAGGTCCTCACCTGTATGCAGCCAGCTCCAGTCCCAGGTCCATCTTGATCTGAAGCAGCTGCTGATGCTCCAACATCTTCTTCTCTATAGTGTTGCCCATCATGTTCCTCTCACGCTCCAGCTCTTCAATAATCATCTGGAAGGCAAACATATAAATACTTTTCATATGAACTGAATTTTGTGACTAAAACAACTGCAAACTGACAATAGCCCCCAGGAAGACTTTCAGCAAATACAATATAGCTATAGTTTCTTTAAATGAAAATGATAACTGGTCTATAGTTACATTTTCTGTTGTTGTGATGATTTTTGAAATATTGATGCAATATTTTAAAACAGTTAAAACTAGAAATGATTGGACTAAAATGGCCAGTTCTAGCCAGTACCTCACAGTAGTCAACCATGGAACACTCAAGGGGAAGAAACAGAGGTTTATTCACAATAGTGTCCACCATTATCTACCATATAACTGCACAATATGAGAATGATTTTCGAGATTCTATCATATTTAATAATTTGTCAAACATTGCTATATTGATTATCTTGATGCAGGTTTAATAGAGCAGACATGGATATTAGTTCAAATTGCTTCAAAAATGAAATCTTAAGACTAAAAAAAACTAAAACAATGTGAAAGTAATGACTGCATTAAAGAAATCATATTGACTTTTAGATATAATTATTTACAATGCTCTAATAGAAAAATTGTATAAGTCAGAGTAAAGACCATGGTGTATATGGATATTGTGTTTGTTGATAATGCAATAACAATAATCTAGTGATTATTGTTCAGCCCTAGGACCATGTATATTTATCAGTCTTGCAAAATAACAGTGAATATGCAATCACACATTTGGCTCGAATAACCCACAGTAGTTTTCCACAGTACTGTAGTTAGGCCTAATATAGACAGTGTGTCTCTGCCGGCCTGGTGCTCTATCTTCAGGGGCTTACATGGATTTGTCAGTCTGATAGTTAATAGGTTTAAGTGGCTGGTTTCATGTAGAAGCCAGGACAGATCTGGAGCTAGTAGGAGGTCAGATCATGAGCACCTCCATTTAATGGAAAACATGCCAGGTAGCACTCAGAGATATGAGGTCATTAGAGCAGGTCGTTTGTCTGATGTTCGATGTAGGTGAGCAGACCATAACAAGGAAGGATTCTTCAACAATCACAATCCACAATTTAGCTGTTCATATATTTGTTTACATTTCTTTATACCATGGTCTGCATTTCGCATCGGTTGGTTTATGGCCCCTGTTTGTATAAACCACTAGATAGAGTTACACTGAATATTTTGAAGTCAATCATAATGTGTTGTCATATGAATGTTAAAAACTCCAAAATGAAAAAAAGTGAAAAAACACTTTACAGAACAGTAATTATAATTATAATTATAATTATAATTCTGAGCACACAATGAAAAAAGAATGTGGTCATCAACATTTCTGTGAGTAAAACCTAAAAATCAAGAATTTTGCCTCCAGCCAAAATGCTAACTGTTAACTCGTACAAGAAAATGATAGAGCATATTTTTAACTCTATGGTACAGACCTTCTGGTGGCGTGTAATGATCTGCATATTAACATTGAAGTTATCACAGTGGATGCTATTTATCCAGGCTTGGGACTGGCATAAGGACTACACTATAGCTTGTGTGGTTGCTTTCCCTAAGCACTTCAAATCTATACCTTTATTTGCCGGCCTATATAATTGAGCTTGTCAAAAGGCTAACTGGAGAAATATGTTAATAGCTTAATTGAAAATCAATTTTGCATGTTGGCACTGGCGCGTATTAATGTCACCCCCTGTATAATGTGTGCGTCTATTGATTGTAGTAATATATTCAGCCCAATGAGAAGGCTACATGTGTTCTTTACTATGAGGTGACAGCTGCATCAGTGGGTGTGGCCGAGGGGGGACTGCCATTGCCTCTCCTTCCCTTCATCTCAAGGGTATAGAGACACATTCACACTTATTACATAATAGTGTTCCTGTTTTGCTCTCAGAGTCTCCTACCTCCTGACGTACACTAAATTATTAATTCATTTTTATTTGATTTATCTTCTTACCTGATACTCCCCACAATCCAATCTGAATTTCTCCTGCATGTGAATCAGCTCTTCCTCCAGTCTCATCTGCACCTGCCCTTGCGTATCCGCCTCTGCGCGTAATTTCTCCAACTCGGCCGCGTACATCATCTTCTCCCTTTGCAAATCATTCATCCTCGCCTGGTCCTCCTTGATGGCCCTCTCCATCTCCTCCACCTTCTGCTGGTACATGTCAAAAGTCTGCACCCACCCCTCCGACAACCCGAAGGCGAACTCCTGCACGTCTTCCACGGTAGCGGCTTGTCGTGGCCCGCGGTAACTTTGCGAGTGGACAGTGGGTGCCATCACCTGTCGTCTGAGATGCTCAATTTCTTGCCTGTGCGCATCCTCCAAGCGCTTACACTCGCTTTCCAGTTGAAGTAGACGTTGCTGGAGATCGGTGTTCACTTTGTGCGCGTCGTTTAGTTCTTGCTCGCAGCCTCGAAGATCCCCGCTGATGTCCCGACACACGCCCGTCTGCTCGTTGCAAAGTGACTGGACCATTTGCAACTCTCGCCATATCTTCTCCCGCTCCATCTCCGCCTGGGACTTCTCCAAAGACAGCTGCTCCACCGTTCGCCTCAATTCGCGCATTTCGTTTTTGTATGTCGGCTCCCATTGCGCGGTTTTGGCTTGCCTGAGTTCGCTGATTTCGCGGATTAAATTTACGTTTTCTTGCTCCAGTTGCTTGGTCCTGGAGAGATACTGGGCTAGACGGCAGTTCAGCTCCTGCAACTGTCGTTTTTCTGGCTCAAAAGTTCTCTTGAAAGGCAGCATTTTGGATTGTTATGGAGAAATAAGTTGAAAATTGTTCAATTTACTTGATGGAACGGGTTTGGGTCCTCATCTGCGCGGGCCGGGAGCGAGTCTGTGATGTTATTCACGGTCAGCGCGCTTTGGTCTTTGACAAGTGCAGCAGGAGGAGAAGAGGAGGAGGAGAAGTGGAGGGCGTGTCTGGGGCTGAGGCGAGGCCCGGGTGGATCCGAAAATACCCGAACCTGCTCCGGAAAGACACGAAGACGTGGGGATGAGTTCAGGGGGAACGTGTGGAGGACAGAGCACCGTTTGGGACTAAATGCATAATAATTATTGACCTGGCTTGGTTATGTTTGTGCCGGTCCAAAAAATTGTCATTTGGGTAGCTATGGAATAAGCTTATAGTAATTTAGAGAAATATAGACCAGGTAATTATTTATTTATTTATTTTGTTTGTTTATATTGTGTTTGTTTATATTGTGTTTGTTTATATTTTGTTTGTTTATATTCAGTTTGTTTTTCTGAAGTTACTTTGTGTGAAAACCACAGCCCAAATAAACGCACGATTTCCATGGCTCCATAAAAACACTTAATTTGTGGGATAAGCGCGCCCTCTGGTGGACAGCTTGACTCTCACACACAATCAACATGCTGGAGCGACATGAGCGCGTGAACTCGAGTGCTGCATGGAAGCGCGTGATATTGTGTGATTACAGGTAGGCTTTTTACCGTCAAATATAACTTTCTTATCATATTGCCTCTTATTGAACTTGTTTTGACCACTTTTAAGGATTTGAACCGTTCAAAGAGTTGGTTCAGCTTCTAGCAGGTGTAATGACGAACTTTGCCCCCCTGTCGGGAATACATCTTTACACGCCTGATATTCATTAAATATAAATTGGACTTGATAACAACAGTATTTGCTCATTGCAGTAATCGTGCTAATCAGTGACGTGCACATTTTGGGGGGCAGGTGCTCAACTCAAAAAAGGGCATACATATTAAAATCACTGTTACATATATATTACTGTTTGGCTATTACCGTATATTACTGAACTAGGACATATCAGGGTTCTAATATGGTAGGCCTACAAGCACCCCTCTTTTCTCTTAAAATTATCAATTGTAATTTGTTGGGTCAAATGAATATTCCAAAAAGCTGAAAGGGAGCAGCTGTGAGTTCATGTGTAATGCCTGTGAGGCTAGAGGGGTCCTACAACCAACTTACTGTCCCAAATCATCTGAATCTCACATAGAAACACTAATTGCATTTCTCATCAGTAATGGATTTGGTTGGTATTATTATATAAGTGGATGCATTACGCTTCCGTAGTTGTCCCTACGTTTATCTTGTAAATGCTTTTTAAAGCTTCAAAAACTGATAACGAAAATGCATGCAACAAAAAATGAAAGGAAGCTTAAAGTCTTCTTTGTCCACAGCATTCCAGTTAATCTCTGAGTAAAGCTGTTTTTGCACTACACGCTGTTACTCAATCACATGAACCTGCCGGACGGCCCAATACACCGTGCGTCATGTGTAGTAGGTACGGCACTGGGGCACAGACAGCAGAGAAAGCCGAAAAAAGGGACGGTGCAGGAAGAGAGTTTGTGGATTTCTTTGTGGGGTAAGTCTTAGCATTTGGGAAAAAAGCCCATTAGAAGGGCACTTCCACCTCGGCCCTATCTGTGCACGTCCCTGCTTGGCTGCGCACAGAACAGAATCATTCTATAACAATAACTAGGCCTGTGCTGTCGTCCCCGACAGCAAGGTGTATATCGGCGAAAACAGCCCCATACGTCTGCCCCGTACGTCTGCCCCGTACATCTGCCCATACGTGCTACAACTATTACCAATGGGACCTTAATCACTTTTTTGATTTGTCTGGATGTTTGTGAAGAATGTTTTTGCCAAATTTAGAAAATTCCCTAAAGCTGCATTCTTCTTTCAGTCTATAGGTGGCACTATAGCGGTAACTGCCATCATATTAGTCAGATGTGTTCAGGGCCGGGGGGGCATTAGGTATTTCAGGTTAGAGCCTAATCGGGTAAAGTATGTGCACGTTAGAGGCTGTCAAATATACATGACCTCCCAAATTCAA